>JAEIFU010000477.1:0-128251 GCA_018904235.1 Lordiphosa stackelbergi
GGAAGTGAGATTGCTTTAAGTGGCGCAACTCTGGATTTTGCGATGATTAATGATGTCGTGAATGCTCCTTCTATATATGCTCTCAAATAGATGCAGCATCCGTAGGCGCGTTCAGATGCATCTGAAAAGCCGTGTATTTCACATGTGTTGAAGAATTTACAAATCTTGGGATTTCAATGTTGTTTAGGTTGTGTAAGTCTGTTTCAATCTGCTTCCACTGAGTCTCTAGATCAGCAGGAAGAACATCATCCCATTCAAGACCATTTATACATAGCTCCTGAAGGAAAATTTTGCAGCGAACAACTACTGGAGATACAAGGCCAAGAATATCATACAAGCGCGCAGTAACAGACAGTACAGTTCTTTTGGTGGGAACAGTACAAGTTGGTAGACTGTAGCGAAAACAAAAGAGATCCTTCTTTGGCTGCCACGACATGCCCAGTGCTTTGGTAATCTCCTTACTGTCTAGTTTGAAATGAAATTCTGAATCTGCTTCTGAAAGACTTGTATTCCATTTAGCGAGCTCTAGTCCCGCCTTAGAGAGTATATTGGTAATCTCTGCTATGATCTTCTCCAGCTCTTCAGCACTTTCTGCTCCTGTGAGAAGGTCGTCAATGTACATATTTTCTTCAAGAACGGCTGCTCCAATAGGAAATTCCTTTTTAAAGTGGTCTGCTATAAATTTGAGACTGCGGATTGCAAGGTATGGGGCACAAGACATGCCATAGGTTACAGTGTTTAACGAATCATTGGGTGATCGTCTCCATAGAATCAGTTGATAGATCCGATCATGAGGGTCGACAATAAACTGCCGATACATTTTCGAAATATCGGCCGTAAGTGCATGGCGATATAAGCGAAATGAAAGCATTGTCAATATAAGATTTTGTTGGATAGACGGACCCACATATAGGATTTCATTTAGTGAAATGTTTGACGATGTCTTGCAAGAAGCGTCGAAGACTGCACGAAGTTTGGTAGTCTCACTTTCTGGTCGAATGACGCCATGATGAGGAATTATATAATGAGGCTTCTTTGGGTCAAACGCTGGCAAAGGTTCCATATGCTTTAAGGCTAAATATTCATCCATAAACTTGATGTACATTTCTTTAAGTATCGGTTGACGCTCTAGACGACGCTCAAGCTGCGAAATCTATGTTTCGCAATTTCAAAGGATTTTCCAAGCTTCTTTGGTGACTCCTTAAACGGTAGTCGAACCTGAACGCGCCCTGACTGCAGAAATATGGTATGTTCCTGAAAGTGATTTTCACACTTCTGCTCTTCCTGACTAAGAATCTGCTCATTGGGGTCAGGAGACACAAACTCTTCAATCTGCCAAAATCTTTCCAATAGATTATTTACGTTCACGGTACGTGCCATATTGCATGTATAAGGGGCTGAGTGGGAAACTTCGTTGATTTTCCCGCCTACTATCCAACCCAGGGCAGTGCTTATCAAACAAGGTAAGTCAGGACCAAGGGTAATTTTTCCTTCTGTGTGCTTATGAGCAGATCTATTCGTTGAGGTTTAAAGAACAAAGGATCTGCCAAGTCAATTCCATCGGGTAAACTCCATGATGCAGTGTCAATAAAACGTTCAGGCTGACTAATCGATATTGTCTTAGTAACGGCAAACTGCAGTGACCATTCTTTGGGTGAAAGTCTAGACCTAATTGTAGTCGTTACTGCGAATTTCATTTGTGAGCGGACATCTCTTATACCAGATATTTCATAATTTTGTCTTTGAAACTTGAGTTGAAGTCTCTTGGCGAGTTCTTCTGATACGAAATTGATTTCTGAACCCGAATCGAGCAATGCTCGAGCAGGCTGAAATATGCCGAACTTATCTCGAATCAGAACAATTGCTGTAGGGATTTACGCGCGTCGTGAGTGGCTTAAAATCATAGAGATCGCATGGTAGTTGAAAGGGTGAAGATGTGACTTGGTCCGACGGAGTTCCTTTATGTAAGGAGGTATGATGCAATCCTTGGCACACGCGGCATCGAGACTTCGTAAAACATTTAGCAGCCATGTGACCCTTGCGCAAACAGTTGAGACATAAAGAAGCCTGCTTTACAAATGTATATCTTTCAGCAACAGTTAATGATGTAAACGATGGACAACCTGCAAGGATATGATCCGTTGCTGCACACTTTTGGCAGCTATTTTGAGAAGCTATAAATGCCTTTTTGCTTTGGCCTGGGCGCTCTTTTACAACTGGCTTAGGCTCGGCTATATGTTTAGAATTGCTCTCTAAGAATTGACAATGACGGCTGAGCGTTCGGTAGCAATTATCCCAGGCTGGCAATGTCTCATATTCTTGAACTCGATCATATGCCTGTTTTGAATCGGAATCCAGCTTCAATAAAACAAGATGAATTAATATGGCATTCATCACATCTTCCTCTTTCCCTAATGAAAGCAGTGATCCACGAAGTGCAGCTACTGTATCTAAGATCACACGGAGACTGGCTGGGTCTGACTTTTTCATGGCCGGAACATCGAACAGACTAGCTATATGTTCTACGAAAATAAGAACTTTCTTGTCATATCGTTCTTTTAATTGAGTCAATGCCTTAGGGTAGTTTTTTTCAGTCACTTGAAAGGGTAAAATGACATTCAGAGCAGGACCTGAGAGACAGCTTAGTAAATAATTGAACTTGTCAACAGCAGAAATTAATGGGTCATCATCTACCAAGTTGTTGAAAGCAGTGATGAATTTTGTATAATCACCGTACTTTCCATCAAACTTTGGTAATTTAAGCAAAGGCAAACGATTATGATGACCACTAGCGGATGTTGTTGAATTAAGAAAACTTTGCTCAAGTGATCTTTATCTTTCCTATTTGCGCCAAGCCGCCTGAGAATAACTGCCTTAGTTTCAATATAAACATTTTCAACTTCTTCACGGCTAGTATCTTGAGCATCTAGTTTTTCGATTTGCGATTGCACTTCCAGAATTTGCAGAAAATATGACTCCAGAATCTGTAATTGACATTCAAGAGTAGCCAAATCACTTTTAATATCTATGCGAGCTTTCAAGTTTGATATATTTTTCAACATGGTTTTTCTTTGCTGTCTTAAAGAACTTAACTCAGGCTTGGTCAAGGGAGGAGACATTTTAAGAGAGGGAAACCAGCAACGATGAGCGAAAGGTAGTGATAGTGGATTGTGGAAGAATAAACGATGAAGAGAAATAAATGAGCTTTTATTTAATTTCTCTTTGCTGTCATGCAAGTGGTTAGCGGTACTATGTAGATAGCGAAGTCGGTGTAGGCAGCGCTGTAATCGTCGATTCTCTTGTGCGCTGGTCTCGAAGCAACGGCTTTGATGAACACGATGCTGATGCAGGTTATGTGCTGTAACTACGATGAACACACTGATGAACACGATGCGATGATGATGTATGATGTACGTATGACGAAGGTGCCGTCACAACGAATCCAAATTACTGCTCCAATGAGGCAATAAAGCTGTGGCTACGTCGTCAATTGGTGGAAATCCAGGTCTCCTCCAGTGCAAGTCACTCCGATTGAGTTTCTTAGAAACACGTAGTTGGCTTTTCAAATAACGATTCTAAAAACTTTTAAAGGTTTTATGGTGGGACTTGCCAAATGCAGAGGTCCTGTCACGGTCGCCAAAATGTTAGGACTCTGCCCTTGTGCAGAGTGTTGAGTTGCAATTTTTGGACTCTGCCCTGTGCAGAGTTAATTGGACAAATAAGAAGTCGTCTGCTTGCTTTCGATCTCCAATATCAACTGACTTTAATGATTTCAATGAGGTAAACTGAGAGTGCGTGTATAACAAAAGCTCTTCGTGAGCGGTTAAGGGCTTACAGTAATAGTGTGTGTACAATTTGGGATAGATAGTTAGAACTGAATAAACAATATACAATATTTAAATGGGAATGAGCAAGTAATTAAATGAATAATAATGAGGCTGATGATCTCCTTCAACACCCAATGTTTCTTGATTTTGTGAATTCCTTTGTACTCATACAAACTCATGTTGTCACGGAAAGTAGCGCGATATTTGAAAAAAACTTTAGTAACTTCAACATTTAATGTAGTTCAGCGGAAAGAAGAACAAGATATGGAAGAGCGAATAGAGGCATTTTAGTCGGAGTTAATAAAAGCCTGTCTAAAATTGGAGTGACTCATGAAATGTTAAAAATAAATGGCATACAAATATTTAAAATACACTCTCGGAACCTGGATTTCGGAATTATACCTTTATACATAAGAGGTTCTAGCTGGACTGAAGATTTCTTTGCCACTGAAAACGCGTTCTTGGAATCCTGGACTAATAACCCAATAATAATAGGAGATATCAATGTACGTCTAGGAGAATTGCAGCAATGTTTTGCACCTATGGAGTCAAGTGCATGTGTGATGAACACAAATGGAAGAAAGGCAAAAGATAAGGTTGTCAACCAAAAGGGCAAAAAATTAGTAGAATTTTGCAATGATAATGGTTTAACCATCTTAAATGGTCTTACGAAAGGAGATGTGGAAGGAAGTTTTACCTTCGTTAGCACAGTTGGAAGCTCCACCAATGATATAGCGGCGGTGCATTGTGATCTGCTCCCTCATGTGGAGGACTTCAAAGTGGAGAGTAAAATCTGGTCAGATCATCTACCAATAATACTTAAAATTAATGTTAATCCGGCTGAGGCGTCTCCACAGTTAAACTTGCTACCAAAACTTAAATGGATCCCAAGACAAAAGGACAGGTATAAAGCCAATGTTTTAAAGGAACTTGATCGCGTATTAGCAACAGAAGGCATAATCACGCTTTCTAATATGCAGTCAATTGTTTTAAGTGCAGCAATAAAACCTACGACTAAGCCTGGCCAAACTCAACCGAAAGTCAATGGTTTGATAGAGAATGCAGTGTCCTAAGAGAGAGCACATTCCAGCTTTTGAAAAAACTTAGACTGACTGACAGAGAGGCTGATCGAGCGCAGTACACTGCGTGCGCTAAGAAGTACAAAAGTCTCTGTAGCAGGAAAGAGGCAAATTATTTGACAGATGTGGAAAAACGACTGGACGTGATAAGCAAGAGCAAGCAGTGGTGGGGCCAGGTTCGACAACTTAAAAATGTCACCTTTCATGTCGGAAGTAATATTAATTTGAATGATTTTAAGGAAACTCTTAAACCCAGACGTGAGGGGTTGCAACATGCATTATGCAAGAAATCTTATACAGAACGAGATACTAGATAGTGAAATCACAACGTCTGAGGTGCTTATTGCCCTGAACAAAGCAAAGGAAAATAAAGCACCCGGAGAGGACCGAATCCCTTACGAATTTTTTATAAACGCTCCGGTCAAATTCTTGGAGTCTTTGGCAGGAATTTTTAATAACACGTTAAACAAAGAGGTTACCGAAAAATGCTGCTCTGCAAATATTGTGTTTCCCATATTCAAAAAAGGCGACCCCAACATTCCGTCCAATTATCGAGGAATCTCGTTTGGAATTGTATCGCGAAGATTCTTATGGGCATCTTAAACCATAGACTTACAAGATGGGTAAACCATTACAACATGATGAATGAGTATCAAGCAGGTTTTAGAAAGGAATATTCTACTGTTGATAACATTTACAATCTGTCAGCGATTATCAACCTGAAGCTGCAAGAAACGAAAAAGGTATATGGCTTTTTCGTTGATTTTAAAGCAGCCTTTGATAAAGTGCCAAGAAATCTTCTTTGGTATAAATTGCATAAAATGGGAGTCTCTTCGAAATTTGTCAACTTCCTAGAAAAGGGTATACGGTTAAACAGAAGCGGCGGTTTGGACGGGAGATCTGCTGTAGAGCTACTTTGAGACTGGAGTCGGTGTAGGACAAGGATGTATACTATCCCCCCTGTTGTTTGCGCTGTATCTGCAAGATCTCCATGATAGTCTACAAGGAGGATTGTTTTTGGGCGGAGTAAGTATTCGCCTGCTCCATTTATGCGGATGACATCGTCATCTTAGCCGATAAGGTAGAAGTGATGCAAAAAATGATTGACAACTTGGAGAAATTTTGCGACCAATAGGGAATGGAAGTCAACCTGTTAAAATCTGAGGTAATGGTCTTTAGAAAAGGCGGCACACTGGCAGCAGCGGAAAAATGGACCTTCGAAGGAGACGCCGTACAAATTGCCACGGAATATAAATATCTCGGAGTATGCTTTACGTCTACCCTTACTTTAGAAACGCAGAGGCTAAAGCCAGTATCAACTGCGTATTGGAGCCCCTTTTTGGCAGAACCCAATGTAAGCATCGGTGCAAAATGGCTGTATGTAGTGCTGTTCAGACCTATGCCGCACAGGTATGGGGATACAGCTACTTTGAGGTAGTGGATAGTCTGCAGACATATTTCCTGAAGAAAGTCCTTAGGCTGCCACCGAATACCCCTGGATATGCCTTAGCCCTTGTGCCCTTGAGACCTACCTTGGATTTACACCTTAGATACGTAGGAAAAACCCGATTTTTGTATGGAGAGATTCGACTGCCCCACTTTCTTACATCCGAAATTGTCAGCAAAAACGTTTTCTGGGCACAAGAGCTGGATAAGGTATGCGCTCCTTTCACTCTTAACTGGAAAGATGGTCTACGCTCCGCTCAAAATTGGAATAGAATGAGACTCAATATAATGGAAGCTCTTAGACAGAAGACGCATGCGGAACGCATGACTCGGAAAGGATCCAGCCAAACAAGAATCTACAGATTCCTCAACCATACAGCTGCCCGTAAGCTACAGCATCTTGCCAGCAGTAATATCACATGGGTGATGAAAGCGCGGCTTGACCTTATTCCGCTGTGCAATACCGAAGAAAATGAAGATCTGACTCACCTTTCAGCCAGATGTCCTTGCCTTAAGGATCACAGATGGGCGTCCCTTGGTAAGGCATACCTTACAAAGCAGGAGCTACATGATATCCTTGACGATAAACATAGCGAAAACTGGGAGGGGCTGGTTTCCTACTTAAGAAAAGCGTTGATTTACAGAAAGGAGACTTTAGAAATAATTTAGAAGGCGGCAAAATCAAAAATAAAATGGAAAAATTATTAAACGCGGGCGCATTAGTCAAAGCCTCGTGCTGCTGAACGGTCTGATATCTTGGGAAGACCACGGAAGTCAGGCGTAGTAAGCGGGTGCGGGGTGAGGCAAAATGTGCCTGGACAGTTCGTGCAACCAAGTCGGCTACTTCAACATAAGTTTCCTTATAGTTTTTATACACAATGTTATGCTTATCCATTTATTGTGTTGGTTTTAGTGACCTGATCTTCTTAAATCCAAATGTTTGGTTGTGCTGGCTCAAGGTCATCCGTCCCATCCAAGGAATGAAAAGACGATAGTTTTTTGATTTCTGTTTTCCCAATATATTTTGGGCCCACATCGGAGTCCGTCTTCAGAGGGCTAACAAACAACATTAAACAGATAAAATTAACAAGATTTTCCCAAGAAATAATTTTTGAACATCATTGAAACCTATACATACATATTTACGGGACAAGTACGAGTGCTCGCCACGGAGTCTGATATTCAACTAATTTCGTCTAATGTTTGTGTCAAGTTTTTTTTCCCAGCGGTCCATGTATATGAAGGCTCTCACCCCCTCGTACTTTTCATGAGATAAACAAAGTAAAAAAGTCGAGTTTTAACGGCGCGAATGAGTCTAAAGTTTTTGTAAATAACTCAACGAGTGTTGCCTATTATCATCTATTTTTTCAGTTATAATAGTCTGATGATTTTATTTATAAACTATTCAAATTTGTAAATATTTTCTTTCCACAAATTTAGATCTCTTTATGAATTTCAAACAATGACAGCAATTGAAATGAACTATACTTCGTTTGTAAAATTTATTTGGGAACGTTCGTAGATTAATGTTTTTAAAACTTTGAGACCCTGTCGCGCCCATTAAAAATAAAATAAAATTTTTGATTTTCACATTATTAATTATACAACAAATATTAGCTTTGGGAAGCGGACCTCCTTTCCATTCGGTTTGGGGACCGTGTGTGCACAGTTCTCTGTGTCAGTTTTAAAATTCAGCCTAATCTCTGATGGTACATTAATGATATGCAGCATCTCCAGAGTAAAGCGCTTGCTGTAGTGGCTCTCTTGTTGTAAAATGCTTGTGGCATCAAAATCTGGAGAATGGCCGCTCTCAGTGCATTGGGCCGCAAGAGCTGTTTTTGGTGTATTAATGATGCTGCGTTTTTTAATGTCTGACTTGTGTCCAGATAGTCTTGTCTTAAGTTTGGATTTTGTCGTTCCTACATATATTTTCTTACATATATTGGTCCCGTCACCAGCGCAAGGTATTTTGTATATTAAGTTATGTTTGTCCAACGTTGATATTTTGCTCTTCATGTTACTGAACAATGCAGCCGTGGTGTAAGTTGGCTTGTGAGCAATTGTGATCTGTTCCTTGTCATTTAAGTCCGCTTTGACCAGTCTTTCCGAGTAATGTGGTATGTAAGTGACTGACTTGTATTTTCTGGTCTGTTCCGTATGTGTTTTTTTGGTTTCCTTTCCCATGTCTTTGATGATCGTCTTGATAATGCTCTGAGGGAAATCATTCTTTGACAGCAGTTTTTTGATTATCCCTACATTGTCTTTGTGAAAAATTGGATCACTAGTGTCAATTATGCGCTTTGCAATATTTTTCGCTGTGTTGTATATCATATTTTTAGGATGTTTTGAAAAGTAATTTATTATACGTCCTGAAGCTGTGGGTTTTTGATACCAGTTTACATTTGAAGTGTTGTTTATCCTGTGCACTGCAGAGTCAAAAAAGGGTAGTCTGTTGTCTTCGTCTACTTCAAAGGTAAATTGTATGTCCTTATGGTATGAGTTGAGCGTCTGTTAAGTTGATTTTATGTCATCTTCCTTAACTATCGCAAATAGGTCGTCTTAATAGTTAATAGTCTAATAAAAATATGATATAAAACACAGCGAAAAATCTTGCAAAGCGCATAATTGACACTAGTGATCCAATTTTTCACAAAGACAATGTAGGGATAATCAAAAAACTGCTGTCAAAGAATGATTTCCCTCAGAGCATTATCAAGACGATCGTCAAAGACATTGGAAAGGAAACCATAAAAACACATACGGAACAGACCAGAACATACAAGTCAGTCACTTACATACCACATTACTCGGAAAGACTGGCCAAAGCGGACTTAAATGACAAGGAACAGATCACAATTGCTCAAAAGCTAACTTACACCACGGCTGCATTGTTCAGTAACATGAAGAGCAAAATATCAACGTTGGACAAACATAACTTAATAGTAGTAGTAGTAGTAGTAGCTTATTTGTTCTGAGAATTTTCAGAACATTTTGTTGACATTGGCAGTTTGCCGTCAGTCGTATTTACATGGAAAGGTTTTATTACATATATTTAGTTTAGTTTTTGTTTAATTCAGGTCTAAAAAAATTCTGTTGTGATTTGCTTTCTATATGTTAACGCTTCAAAAATGTAACTGGCCAGTGTGGTCCAACTGCGCCCATTCAAAATTTCAATTACTTCTGTCGAGTTCAACGAAGTTTGCTGCCAATACACAAGTCGTAACTCTCCCAGGATTGGACATTCGGCCAGGAAATGAAAGGCATCCTCTTTTTCGTGCCTGTTGCAAAGCGTGCATTCATTTTGTACACCATCTCTATATGTCTTGAAGTTCAGTGCCATCACATCACATCGAGCGCGGAATATTTGCGAGATTACTTTTAGTTTATAGCGGTCATTTAAATAATTTCGTTCGCTTAGAGAAAAATTAAGTTGTTTGTACAACCTCCTGCTTGTGCTTCTCTGGGCCTGTTCAATATATCTTTCTCGGGTGCGTTCAGCTATGCGCTCCAGTATGTTTTTGTGTGTCGCCGTCCATGATCGATGGTTTTGGAGGTCTAGAGGGACATTATGCTCAGCAGCTAGTAGCAGCTTCGCAGTGTTATTAACCAGTCTTGTTGCTGGTTTTTCCATCACCTGCCTCATGTAGGAGAAATGCGTGGCCAGGGTGAAGCTATATAGCTCGGGAAGTCCGGTCTCAATATAAACTGCATAGTTTGGAGTGTTTCGTGGCAGCTGGAATATTTTCTTGACAAAAAAACGCAGCAACTTCTCCACATCTTCATGACGGGAAATTCCCCATACCTGTGAGGCGTAGCACAGAACGAAGCGGGCGGTTGCTTCATACATCTTAAGCTAAGTTCACACAGCAAATTAATTTACAAACTGTCATCGGAGTTTACTGATTTGTGTTCGAATTTGACTTGTGTTCACACACACGTCAAATAAATTTTAACGAAATTTGTCAAACTTCGAAAGTTTCAATTGAATTTGCTTATCACACTCGCAAATTTGTGTCGCAAATTTGTGTTTCCTGAAACTATTGTGGTATGTCGATACCGCAGCAAATTATCGCTTTACACAATACTAGTTAATCGAAATCCTAAGTAAATAGTAAATAAATAATAACTATAAAACAAATGGACAAAAAGACGCAAACAAAACCAATAGCATTGAGTCCCAACAAGACACAACACTCGGCAGCGTGTTGCTCACAATTTCTTTTGATGAATCAAACTATTTGAGTGCAAACTTGGTTGATCCGGGCCCCAGATGGAACATTTATCCCGAGAGTGGAGAAACGCTGGAAATATTTTTAGAATTAAGCGCACCCCGTTCATATCTGGCAATCGAGCCAAAAAAATAAGGCAATACTTTGTAAGGGAGGGCGAACTGCCTTTTCAGTACAAAATTTAAATAAATAATCAATATTAAAACAACTTTTTTTACTATCTATAATAAGGCAACGATTTTGCAAAAGTCTTCACTTAACTAATATATAATTTGTTTCGATATTTGGAAAATATTAATTTTGATATTCACTTTTTCGTCTGATCTTCCTTTGTCACTGCTTGGTTCCTGTTGATATAGTACAAAATTTGTGTTAACGTCGTCATCGTCCACGGTTGGCCCAATGTCCTTTCTGGTGTCCAATTGGCACTAGCTGTGGTGATCGTCTTTTCTTGTTTCACGTGCCTCGCGTTGGGTGAGCCCAGCAAAATCTCAGTCTCTTCATATTCTCCAGATTTGAAATTGTTCCTATTGGACCCTTCTCGACGCCAAAAAATTCTCACCCGAAGTATCTCCACAATGCCTTCTCCAATCCTCCGATTGCTCTGCCGCATTTGTTCGATATTGGATTCGGAAATTTTCCACTTTCCCCTCAACTCGCTTCCTCAAATCCTTCACTCTTCGACAATTCGCCCAATCTTCGCTCTCTATTTTTATTTGATATTGCTCAGGCATTCCATGCGGTGCTTCCACCGATATCAATTTCTCCTCAAATGCTTTAATACTCAAATCTGTTATATTTATGTACACATTAAACGCAATTGTAACCTCAAAGACAATTTCCGTATATTAGAGATGACAAGTCCAACATATATCGACAACAGTGCGATAACTCTCTGCAATTTTTCTGATAGTTTAAAATGGTCTTAAATTTTTTTTTATATAATTTTTTTTTTTTATTTTTAGCTTAGATATTCAAAAATATTATCCCAAAAGAATTTTCAAAATTCGAAATACTTTAGAAGATATAAACTTTTTTGTCGACCAATTTGTTTACAAATAAAAGCAATTTTCACATTACTTCAAACTTTAAAAGCGTTTTTCTCGAAACCACGTTTTACAAAATGGTGCCCACGTTTTCTTAACCGAACCGATTTTAGTGATGTAGGGCTTTATGGACGCAGAATTAACGTGGCTATCGTCCCTACTTCAATCTTTGAGAAATAAAGTTTTTACTATTTTTTTGTACACTGGACTTTCAAAAAATGGTCAAAAATCTCGATTTTTCGTTTTTAAAAGGCCGCCATTTTTTCAAATTCAATTTCATTTTCACAATTCTGCTGCGGACGATAAAGGCAATTATACTAACCAGCTTCCTATCTTCCGTTTTGCATTCTGATAATTGTAACACCCGGAAACGTGGGCACCATCGACACATCTTTTTTTGGAAGAGCCTACTTTGGATCCCGAGAACTCTTTGAACAGCCCTTGCATTCACAAATTTGTAATTTTGTATTTTTTATAATGAATTGTACAACCAAATACAAAAACAGAATTACAAAATCTGATCCCGATTTCTTTCCACAAGTTTTAAAAAAACAGGTAAATTTTAGCCCTCTAGACCCAGGGCCTTGATAAAAAAACCTATATTATTCTCTTTATGCTACACCATTATGCTAATCTTATCCAAGTTAGATAGCCGACGATTTAAAAAAGTCCTAGCAATTAAAATACTCGGACAATCACACAAGTTTGACAAAGTTTGTCTTACATTTGACACGTAAGTTCAAACTCGGCAAGCGATAACAGTTTGACAAACAGTGTCACATTGCGTCACAGCACACAAACTTATCAAAACTGTTTGTCAAACTCGTCAAATCGTCCGTCAAACGAGTTTGACTGTAAATAAATTCGTTCACACACAGTTCAAACTTATTTTGACAAATTTTCGCCATATTTGACAAATTACTTTGACTGTGTGAACTCACCATTAGTTTGTTCCAAGAGCTGTTTAGCGCCATGATGGATTCCGTTAGTTTTAGACGAAGGTGCGTTGAAAATTTTCCATTTGATGTCATAGTAACACCAAGATACTTGTAAGTTGTTACTCTCTCTATATCCGCACCGTTCAAGCTCCATGTTTCCCCTTTAGCGGCACGTCCTCTGCCATCCCCAAACACCAGCACTTTTGACTTGTCAGTGTTTATTCTAAGATTCCAAGTTTTGCAGTACTCGTTTAGTTGGTTTAGCATTTTTTGGAGCTGGGGTGCTGAATCAGCTAAGAGCACCATATCATCCGCGTACAGTATCGTTTTTATATGCATGTTGCCAAATGAAATTCCTGCTGGTAATGCTTCCGAAATATCGTTTATGAAAAGTGAGAATAACAGCGGACTTAGCAGACAGCCCTGCTTTACTCCTGTTTTACTTTGGAACCAGTCTGATAGTTTTGAACCATCCCATACAGCTGCTATATTTTCCTCATACATTTTCTGGATGACTTTCAGGAACTTCGTCGATAGTCCCATATTGCTGAGCTTGTAGATAAGGCTCTTTCTGTCGATTGTGTCAAAAGCAGCCTTGAAATCGATAAAGCTTGCGTAAAGTTTCTTTTTCTCTTTAAGACGGGCTGAAACTATTGAAGACAATATAAAGAAGGAGTCGACTGTTGAAAAATCTTTTCTACCCAATTTTCCAATCGCATAAGAAGCGTTGACGCAAACAGCTTCATGGTCGAATTGAGAAAAGATATGCCCCTATAGTTGCTCGCCTCTGTTTGTGTACCTTTTTTGTGTATGGGGAATATTACGGACTTTTTGAAGCCATCAGGTATATCAGCAGAGTCATAGATAGCATTAAAGGTGCGTGTAAGCTCTTCAACGAACGCTGGGGTTGCATGCTTGAAAAACTCAACAGGTATTCGATCTTCGCCAGGAGCTTTATTGACTTTAGCCTTTCTTATAGCTGCCTCCACCTCCGATACATTGATGTCCATATCCAAGTGTCGGTGTTCTATGTACGGCAGTCCAAACTGGAATTGTATCTCATTTTGGCTGATAGATAAAAGTTTTTCAAAGTGTAGTGCGAGCAGTTCATTATACACTTGAAAAGTGTATTATAATTTTGCCCAGAAGTTTGCAACGCATAGAAGGAATCATCTCCGACCACATAAAGTATATATATTCTTGATCAGCATGACGAGCTGAGTCGATTAAGCTTTGTCCGTCCGTCTGTCCGTCTGTCTGTTTCTACGCGAACTAGTCCCTCAGTTTTGGAGCTATCGAGCTGAAACTTTGCACAGAGTCTTTTTTTACTGCACGCTGCTAATATGTCGGAACCGGATCGGATGACTACTTCTTGTAGCTGCCATACAAATGTTCGTTCGGAAAATGGTTTTTAGTAAGAAAAACTGTTTTGTTCTCAATATTACTGCTCTCAAACACGGTCAGGGGTAATATGTAATGTTTTTAAGCTGATCTGCGAAGTTTGGTCGAAGTCTCTAACCGTTGAGACAAGCTATTTCAAGTGTATCAAAACTTCGGTACAGACGAACTTAGCTTTGCCTTTCTCGTTTTTAGCTTTTATCGGTTTGTAGGTCGCCGTACCGTTGAGTTTTCTAATCATATTCCAGAAAGATTTGCTGTCTTTAATGTATATGATTTCTAATTCCAGACTTCGGAAATATTGCTGTTGCTTTTTTGTACATAACTTAATATACAAAATACCATGCGCTGGAGACGGGACCAATATATGTAAGAAAATATATGTTGGAACCACAAAATCCAAATTTATGACAAGACTATCTGGACACAAGTCAGACATTAATTTTATCTGTTTAATGTTGTTTGTTAGCCCCCTGAAGACGGACCCCGATGTGGGCCCGAAATATATTGGGAAAACAGAAATCAAAAAACTATCGTCTTTTCATTCCTTGGGACGGATGACCTTGAGCCAGCACAACCAAACATTTGGACTTATCCATTTAGTTAAATTCACTATGTTATAGGCTAATATAATTACACTAGTTTACAAAATAATAAAAATTTTGCGATCCCGAACATTTGTTAGCAGTTTCCTATGTAAGTCCCCCACTGAGTCCAAAAATTCATATCACGATTTCTTTAGTGGGGCCGTTTTACAGAAACAGTTGTGTAAAATTTATTTTATTGCTGGTCACTAAAGATTTAGCTATTTAAAATACAACGCCAAATAATTCATTCAAATCCGTTCAAGAATATAGAAATTATTGGCATTTAAGTAAAAAATTGAAGGTTTCAAGTTCATGCAAATTGACTTAGTTTGATTGTTTTTTGTTCGTCGTAGGAGGCATAGTTAACATTCAAACTATTCTATTTAAGGGCTACTATGACCTGCCAAATTTATTTTGTACCTGGCTAAGATTTTTTGTGATTGACTTCTGTTGAAAAATTAGATCATTAGTGCCATTACTGGACCATTCTGTTTTGTGTGCGTGGTACTCCCAAATTCAAGGCTGCCTGCTGTGATGTCTCCATCACTGAATTGAGGAAGTTGAAGAGAGAGTTTAAGAGTTTGTTTTACTAATATATATGTACGCGGTTTACCCTTACCCTTGGTGTGCTACAAGTTTTATTTTGGCGTCCTCAAACCACAGATCATGTCACAAGTGATCCACGGCTCTTGGACTGGAATAATATCTGCTTCGCCTTTTGATAGGCGAAGCAGAAGTGCAGCGAAAACTGCTTTACTGTGGTGCAGATGCATCTGGAGGGTCTTCCACTACCGTCAGGGTAGCATCGCCTTCTGCATCATCATCATTCTGTAGAAGCTCTTGCGCGGTGTAGAGTCTTCCTAGACTTGAGCCATAGTCTGACCCAGACGATATGTAGCTTCCCGATTCCTCTATGAGAGGAGTGTCGTCAATCTCTATATCGTCGTCGCTGGGCTCTTCTGCCTCTACACTCGCTGCCAGGTTAGATAGCGCCGTCGTATCTGTCTTGTAGACAATCATTTTAACTTTCTTGAACGCGTTGTCAAGAAGGCCATTGGTTTTTGCCAGGTGATCCACTGTCTCATTGTTTATCTGGAAGATAAAGTGGATGTTCGCATTGCTGGACTCCTCCACTTTCATAAACTTCCAGTTCGCTGTTGGTACATTCGGGTTAAACATTGACATCATTTCTACACTCAAAAAAAAGTTGTCATCACATCGACAAAATTTAGACATCAATTTGAAACTATTGAGTATCGAATTCTCTCTAATACTCCGAGTATCAAATTGACATCTTCGAAAGTATTAACATGATATTTCGAGGATTTCAAATTGATACTAACGTGTATCAGGTTGACACTTTATTGTATTAGTTTTTAAGTTTCAATTTGACACTAGGTCTTATTAATTTAATAATTCAACTATCAAACTTTTTGTTTCATTTTGATACTAGCTTTTATTAATTTAATATTTTTTCTTATCTTTGTACTAGAAATTCAGTTCATTATAATCTGCCATTAAAATTAAAACAAAACATTTTATAAAAATTTTTTTTATTTCAAACTCTATCAAATTGTAATTTATTTACACTATTAAATTGAATTCGTCAAGTGTGGACACCCCTCTAAGTGGAAACATTTGTCTCTCCTCGTGTCCATGCGAATGTTGCTTAACCAGAAGTCACCATATTGGTATGTCTCTTGCTCGAACCCGTACATCAGAGTTCCCCAGCCATAGACCCTGGGGCACGAACATACTCCCTGTGTGTTAGAGGGAGACATAGTCACATTTTCGCGCTCTCCTCAGGGGGAACCCTGCTGTACTAGTAGCAGCTTACGCCTTCAGAAATCTTGAGTAAAAACGCGAAAAACGCCTGTTCTGCAGCTTTCTTGGTTTCGCACCTCTCTCATTGTACGTTGTCTTGCAAAGCGCTAAAAAGGTCACAGCAGCATTCTGGCATGTTGTGTGTCCTGTCTAAAAAGTTACATTTGTTATTTACATATATTTTCAAAAAACGACATAAATACTCAGCTGCTTATACTGACCTTGCAAATATGCGCCATTTAAAATCCATTTATTTATCTTCATAACGTCGTCTGGGAAAGGGTCCTCCATAGCCTTTACTTTTAACTAAGTACACAATTGTTTACACTAAAAGTAAAATCACTAAATGTGACATGTCAAGCATCGCCAGCTGCAACGTTCGGCATGCTTCGTTTTACAATTCGTACATTCTTCGAATTTTCGAAATAAAAAAAAAATTGTTTAGTTTCAAATTAATACTTCTGCGCATCAAATAAATATTCGAAGTTTCAATCTAATACTTCCTAGGTTTGCATTGATACAAAAAAAATGATACTAGTTTCAGTTTCGATTTGAGACAACGTGTATCAGAGTGATATTGATACAAATTTTTTTGGGTGTAGTATCTCGGATGGGTCGCTAGGCATTTTGGGTAGCCGGACTCGCGCTGCTTAGTCTTCTTGGCTTTATGCAACCCCGGCTTTTGCGAGAATGTCCGCCATTTTGTTTCCATCTATGCCCTGGTGGCTGGGAATCCACTAGATTTGCACCTTGCTGGATGTGCTGAGGAAATCTTTCGCTTCTCTGCTTGCCAGAACATTTTTGGAGTTGATGGCGTGACTCTGCATTGCTTTGATTGCCGCTTGGCTGTTGATGTATGTGTTAATTTGATTGTTTGGTGCGTGTAGTTCTGTCAATTTAGCTGCTTTCCTTATAGCGAAGAATTCCGTAGTGTTTGGCAGTGGTTTGGCAGTTTGTGGGAGAGTCTCAATTCCATCTTTGAGCTGTCCGTGAAAAGGTGCGCTGCTATCTGAGCCAGTCCTGTACGCCAGTCTTCTGGTCCCAGTAATGCTGATGCGCCTGTGAAGTTGGTTTTTGGGATAATGTAGTTCGTGCTACTGTTGATCTCTCTACCCAATGTGTGTATGGCCATGGTGCCTGCCGCGCAAAAACGTTGGGCAGTCCTATGCGCAATGAGGCGTGCTTGGATGTCCAGGGGGTTGACACCTAGGATGTGTTCCACTGCTTCTGTTGGAGTAGACCTCAGCGCACCCGTTATGCAGACCAGTGCCTGCCGCTGGGCCTTTTTCATCAGCTTTTGATATGTGGACTTCTCTGTTGCTTGAAACCATACCAATATTCCGTGTAGTAGTATCGAACGTATAACTGATATGAAGAGCCAGTGCGTTAGTCTTGGTGCTTATCCCCAAGTGTTGCTTAGCATCTTCTGGGATGCATATAGCGCATGGGTTTCCATTTTCACCCTTTCCTCCACACTGAGTATCCAGGATAGTTTACTATCGATTACGACTCCAAGGTATTTTACGTTATTTTTTGGCGTTAGCGGTGTTCCATTTATCGTGGGTGGAGTCCATTGCGGTACCTTATATCTCTTGGTGAAGAGAATGAGGTCCATCTTCTCCGCATTGATGCCAAGTCCGGCTTCTGTCGCATTATTGCTTCTGTAGTGACGTTGTTAAATGCACCCGAAATATCAAGGAATTCCTGAAGGTACAGTGCCTTCTCGATGATGGCTACTAGGGAGTGTAGCGCTGTTTCCACCGATTTCCCTTTCGTGTAGGCGTGCTGGTTACCCTCCAAGGTCAGGTTCATGCCTTCTCTTATATGAAGGTCCAGTAGTTTTTTCATTTCTTTGAGCAGGAATGATGTGATTCTAATGGACTGTAGTCGTTTGGTTGCACGTGACTGCATTTTCCTACTTTGGGCAGGAATACGACGCGTGCTGTTCTCCAGGCCACAGGTACATAGCTCTACCTCAAACATGTTATGAAAATGGATCGTGCATTTGTTCGTTTTTAGCATGGCTGGGAATATTCCATCTAGTCCTGGGGATTTGTAACTCGCAAACGAGTCGATCGCCCGTGGGATCTTTTCTAGAGTAATGATATTGCCTGGGATGTTGGCTTGTGGAGTGTGTTGGTATGGAGGCGTATCTGTCTCAGTGACTACAGTGCAGCCTGGAAAGTGCGCATCAACTAGAGCCGCATGTCGTTTCCCTGCTGCTTTCCGTCCAGTGTCCGTCGTTCGTTTTCAGCTGACTCTGCATGGGTGGCTGCTTTGACAGCAGTGACAGAGTCTAGCTGTTTCGGAGACCTTCTCTATGCTGGAGCAGAAGTTTCTCCATGAGTTTATCTTTGCCTTGGCGTTGGCGTTTCGACGACAAGTTGTTGCTCTTTCCTGCTCACCTCAGTCGCTATTCGTTCGAGCTCATCCCGGTGGGGATTCTCGCTCGTGTGCAATGTAGCAGGATGCCAATAGTATTGGCTCATCACCGTGATCTTCCCGGGCCACAACTGTGAGGTCATCCATGCTGTAATTAGATATAAAATAAGCATATATGCCTTTTCTTACCAGAATTGCTGTCCTTGCCTTACTTACTTCGGTGGGACAAAAAGTGGTAGTTTTGTGACCTTAGCCCTGAGACCTTGTTCCCAGCTGCAATCCAAGGTTCCTGGTTCTTGAACTATGACCACATCGGCGGTACCTCAAGGGTTATCAGGACCACAGCCGACTCGAGCTTGCCTTTATTCAAGTTGACCTGGAGGACTTTGAGCTGCATGATCGTTGTCGGCATCCCCCCTCACGGATGGGTCAACTACAACAACAACCTGAGGATCTTGACTCCAAACAACCAGCCTGCTTCGTCAAACGTAACCGGTTGCGCTGCTGGGTCGTCCATCCTCTTAAATATCTCTTCGTACAGGTTCCACTACCTTCCACTGTTCCAAAGTCATTTTACAGAAAGGATCGCTGTTTTGAGGAGAAACTATTTTGTATCCCCTTTGCCTTCATTTTATTAAAAAAAGACCGAGTTCAGTTTTGTGTGTTTAATTGGATCAGAGTAACAAGCGGGAATTGAATAGAGATGACAAATAAGATTAACTATCGCACATTTATAGTGATGACAAATTTAGTGATGATCGTTACTCGTGACTGAATATAATATGAATGATAGTGCCTTCAATGTTATTTATAATACATAAGATACAAAAAGGAAAGTATAAGAAGCAAAGTTGTATTAAGAGGCGTTCTGCAGCGAACATGCTCCCTCGTTGAAAGTCTCAGGCTTTTTTTTTCTTCAGGCTATTTTTGAAACTGCCCTCTTCACCAAACCGCTGTGGATTCGAACAATAGCTACTTGCATGACAACATCTTCTCCAGCTATTGTTTTGTCGATACGCCCGAGCGACCATTTGAGAGGAGCTAAGTTGTCGTCTTTAAGTAGCACCATGTCGCCTTGCTGTAGATTAGGGTGTTTGGAATGCCATTTGACACGCTCCTGCAGCAATGAGAGATAGCTTGTAGACCAGCACTTCCAGAAGGATTGCTGCTTCTGACAAATGCGCTGCCAGCGGCTGAGGCGGCCCATGTTGAGGTGTGTCACGTCAGGCTCATCTATGGTGACGTTGGATTTACCCCAAAGGAAGTGGCCAGGAGTGAGCACTTGCAAGTCTTCTGGATTCTCTGTAATAGGACAAAGTGGCCGTGAGTTTAACATGGCAGAGATTTGACAGACAAGAGTGCGTAATTCATGAAATGTGAAAGTGGAATTTCCAACGACTCTAAAAAAATGATATTTTGCTGCCTTCACAGCGGCTTCCCACAATCCTCCAAAGTGTGGAGAACGCGGCGGTATGTGACGCCAGTTGATGCCAAAGGCTAGGCACTCCTCCGTTAGCTGGCTTTGTTTGGGGTCGCTCAAGAAGAGATGCCCTAGTTCGGTCACTCATTTTTTGCCCCAACAAAGTTGGTAGCACTATCCGACCATATGGTGTGGGGTTTACCCCTTTGACTGACAAACCGTTTCAGCGCAGCAATAAATGAAGACGTGGATAAGTCCTCGACCAATTCAAGATGCGTAGCCTTAGTAGCAAAACATACGAAGATTGAGATGTAGCATTTTGCCGGTGGCCTATTTCTAACCTCGGACATGAAGTAGAACGGCCCACAAAAATCAACTCCAGTGATGTAGAATGTGGGGCTTGGACTCACGCGTTCCACAGGAAGAGGGGCCATGATATGTTCTAGAAGCTTTGGACGCAGACGAAAACAGCGAAACCATTTGCTGATGACGCTAGAAATTGCTTTAAGTCCCCCGATGGGCCAAAATCTCTGGCGCAATGCTGCGAGAAGACTTTGCGAACTATCATGTAGAAATTTTTCATGGTAGAATAGTATGATTGCGCATCTGACGGGATGGCGCTTGGGTAGCAAATGTGGATGCTTAGCCTCGAATTCCAGATCAGAGTTTTGGAGCCGTCCACCAACACGCATCAATCCTTTTGGATCCAGGATAGAGAGCAACGAACGAAGTTTGCTCTTATTAGAGAGCGGTCTACATGAGCTGCATGTGGCCGTCTGTGGCCCAGTGGTTAGTGTGCTGGACTGCTGGGCGGGAGGTCGTGGGTTCGATCCCGCCTCTGAACATCTAATAATAAAAGATTTTTTCTTTCTTTAGAAACTAGCTTTTACACATACGGTCACCTTCACCCAGCTATTGGCGCCAGCTGTGAAGTAACTAGCCCTGAAAAAGCAATTTCTCAAACTTTGCCGTTCGGATCCGGCGTTAAACTGTAGGACCCTTTCTCTTGTGCGAAAAGTTTAAAGCACACACGCCAAGAGATTGAGGGAAGCTTGGCTGGCCCTGTTGGAGGAGCTGAATTGCCAATTTTACCTTTATCTACATGAGCTCAATGCTTTGTAGTCTGTGGGGAAGTGCACCATTTGGATGTTTCTAATCAGCAGAAGTGTTCCGTTTTTTATGTCTTCCACTGTAAGAGTACCTTTTTGATGATGCTGTTCTGTATTCCTCAGCATAATAAATCGATACACATATGCGAATGTGCGCTGAAGCTTTCCGAAGGAATTCAGAAATTTACATCCGGATGATAAATCTGCATGAGAGCAGGCGATCAATGTTTTAAACGTTAACATCGGATGGGGCTTCACGTATCCATGCAAGTGTTATGGTTGAATCGGACCAACAGTGATATGTGCAGTCAAATTGCACGCTATGGGCAATGCTGGATATGCGCTCGGATAATAAAAGCGCCGCGGAGAGCTTAAGCTTTGGGACCGTTAGCGTTTTCAATGGAGCCACCCTGGACTTTGCGCATAGTAAGTGGGATGTGATCGCTCCATGAACTTTAGAGCGAACATAAACGCAAGCGCCGTATGCAGTCATGCTTGCGTCACAAAAGGCATGAATCTCATAATCGGCCGTTGGGATCATGACAAATCTTGGAAACTTAAGGCTGCAAACAAATGAAAGCTGCGAAGTGAGCTTAGCCCACAAAGACTGCAACGCCTGAGGTAGGCTCTCGTCCCAGTTTAGCTTCTCCTTCCATAGCGATTGAAGAAATATTTTCAGCCTCGTGATGAGTGGCGCTATCAATCCCAGGGGATCATAGAACCTGGCGATAGTTGCTAGAATGATTCGCTTGGTGCCTCGGCTCTCTGATACGATTTGCGAAAAGTTAAACAGCGAGCTGTCAGATTTGGGGACCCAAGCTAATCCAAGAGCTTTAATGATGTCCGACCCGTCCTGAAATTTGATTAGCTTCTCTCGATCGGACTCGGATTCACCCTCAAGAGCTGAAGGTTGGTTGGAGCACCACTTGCGAATCGGAAAATGTCCTCTAAGCAGCATTTCCTTTACTTGTTTGCGAATTTCGGCAGCCTCTTCGGCATTATCCCCTCCAGAGATCAAGTCATCAACGTAGAAGTCCCTGCGGACTACGTTGGCAGCCATTGGAAATGCGAGCTCCTCGTCCTTGGCTAGCTGGTGCATGGCGCGAATGGCCAAGAATGCAGCTGGCTTAGTTCCGTACGTAACAGTTTCCAGCGTGTAGATCTCGATGTCAGGATGTGTCACACGCACACACCGATACATTTTACAGATGTCTCCACAGATGTCATCCTTTAAAAAACGAAATCGAATGAGCTTGATAAAAATCTTTGGTTGTATTGATGGGCCAGCTAATAACAAGTCGTTTAACGATGCGTCTGACATAGATTTGGTGGAGCCGTCGAAAACAACACGCAGCTTAGTTGAGCTGCTGTCCGGCTTCTGCACGCAATGATGTGGTAAAAAGAATTGTGGCACGGTTTGCTTTTTGGATGCTAAAGACATATGCCTCAAGTCGACCTATTCCTTTAAAAAGGCTGAGTACTGCTCCTTTAAATGTGGGTTTTTGATAACTTGGCTTCAAGAGATTTAAATCGCCTTAAAGCGCGCTGGTATGAATCTCCCAGTGCGTCAAAGTTGGTTGTAGCAGGGAGACGAACAGAATATTGACCTGAATCGAATCGCGTGCAACCTTGTAGGAAAAGCTGCTCGCAGAGAGCGTCCTCATCGGAAATGTACGGTTCAGCACCACAGCAACTGTCGATTTCCCATAAACGCTTAACGATATCTGCGAGTGGTTCTTCAATCGTGAGCAGTTGAGGCTCTTTAAAAAGGGCGGCTAAGGATGAATGTTTAGGTGAACCATGGGCAAGGCCACCAGAAAAAATCCAGCCAAGTCTGGTCTTCTGTAGTGTTGGCAAGTTGTCACCCAAGCGTATTTGACCAACACACATTAGGTCAAAGAATAACCCAGCACCGAGTTTTTTTTTTTATACACTTGAAAAGTGTATTATAATTTTGCCCAGAAGTGTGCAACGCATAGAAGGAATCATCTCCGACCACATAAAGTATATATATTCTTGATCAGCATGACGAGCTGAGTCGATTAAGCTTTGTCCGTCCGTCTGTCCGTCTGTCTGTTTCTACGCGAACTAGTCCCTCAGTTTTGGAGCTATCGAACTGAAACTTTGCACAGAGTCTTCTTTTTACTGCACGCTGCTAATATGTCGGAACCGACCGGATCGGATGACTACTTCTTGTAGCTGCCATACAAATGTTCGTTCGGAAAATGGATTTTAGTAAGAAAAACTGGTTTGTTCTCAATATTACTGCTCTTAAACACGGTCATGGGTAATATGTAATGTTTTTAAGCTGATCTGCGAAGTTTGGTCGAAGTCTCTAACCGTTGAGACAAGCTATTTCAAGTGTATCAAAACTTCGGTACAGACGAAGTTAGCTTTGCCTTTCTCGTTTTTTCATATTTCGGCATTGTTTATCTCGTTTGATGAGGTCAAAGGTGAAATAGCCTCACTTAAGAACAACAAAGCTCCTGGAGAAGACGAGATGGACAATAGGACAGTAAAGCTACTCCCTAGTAAAGCAATACTTTTCTTGTTGCTCATATACAATGCGGCTCTCAGACTCAGCTACTTTCCCCTTGCATGGAAAAGTGCTAACATCTTAATGTTACACAAACCCGGAAAACCTCCTCAAGAACTGGAATCTTACAGACCCATCAGTCTCCTCCCAGCCTTTGGCAAAATGCTGGAGAGATGCTTACTGCGTAGAATACTGGAAACGCCCGCAGTAAAACGCAAGATTCCTAAGTTCCAGTTTGGATTTAGGCTGAGACATGGCACGCCGGAGCAACTTCACAGAGTGGTCAACTTCGTCCTGGAAGGATTCCACGCCAAGGAGTACGTTGTGGCAGCTTACTTGGATATCCAACAGGCATTTGACCGCGTCTGGCATGATGGACTACTGGCAAAAATAAAGGGAACGCTCAATCCTCAAATCTTTCTGATGGTCAGATCATTTTTATCCGACAGCACCTTCAGAGTGGTCCAGGATGGCCTTGCGTCCCGAAGAAGAGGATTCGAGCAGGAGTACCTCAAGGTAGCGTCTTAGGCCCAACACTGTACAGCCTATTCACCTCAGACATGCCCACTGCACAAGACATTCCCATAGAAGACCCGCAGGACCTTCTGATTGCAACATTTGCCGACGACACTGCAATAATGGCTAGAAATAAGTGCATCTATATGGCAACAGATGCACTCCAAGAATACCTAAGGAGATTCGAAAACTGGGCGGCGTGCCGCTGGAATATATCTGTTAACCCTTACAAGTGTGCCTGTGTTACGAACACACTCAGAAGAGACATTAGTCCTGGGGTATTCTTGCACGGTGAGGTCCTACCTCACAACACGAGCCACAAATATCTAGGTGTGACCTTAGATAAAAGACTCACGTTCAAACAGCATGTTGCTGATGTGACTAGCAGACTTCGCAGCAAAGCAATGAAGATGAGTTGGCTCCTCAACGCCAACAACAAGCTGTCTCTAAGGAACAAAGTTCTCATATACAAGGTTATCTTAGCTCCTATATAGCGCTACGGCGTGCAGGTATACGGAATAGCTGCAAAAACCCACCTGAGCAAAATCAGGGTTTTCCAGGCCAAACTACTGCGAAGAGTCACAGGTGCTGAGTGGTACATTCGCACAAGGGATATAGAACGAGAATGCGGGGTGCCTATGGTTGGCGACATCATCAATAAACAGGCCGCACGCTACCTTGACAAAGTAGCTTCCCACCCAAACAATCTTGCCAGACGCCTCCTGCGAAGGAGGAGGATTAACGGGATCAGGGCAAGAAGGAGACTTCAAAGGATCCACCCAACTGACCTTTCTGACCGAAGGATCTAGTCTTTATACTGAGATAATTGCCTTAAATTTGCATTATACTAAGCTTCACTTCTTAACTCACTCTTATACATATACATCAATGCTCACCTGAAACAAAGTACTAGATACTTACCAGCACCGAGCAAAATATCAATCCGTTGAGATTTGAAAAATAGTGGATCAGCGAGAACAACGTTTTGTGGGATGCTCCATCCTTTAACATTTAAGTCATAATGAGGCTGATAATCGGTTACAGTGCGCGTGACAACAGCCGAAAATGATGCACTGCATCCGCTGTCATGCGAATGGTCAGATATATCAACCGATTTATCAGATGCTAGAGGTGATTCGCCTATGCCCGAAATGGAAATATTTGCACGGTGCGTTTTTAGCTGCAACTGATTGGCTAGGCGTGCAGTGATGAAATTTAGTTGAAAGGCAGAGTCTAGTAGAGCGCGATTGAACACGAAACCACCAGAACTCCCTCTTACATATATTATAGCAGTTGGGAGTAACACGTATTCCGGGGGCGTAGCATTTAAAGAGTCAGGTGAGGGATTTGTTGAGATAGAGATCAGCGTTGCTGAGCTTGGTACCTGAGGAGTAGGTGCAGGCTGTGCAAGCGGAGCGGTTGAGCCTGAATCCATATGGAGCAACGAGTGATGTTTATACTGGCAATTTTTACAATGCCCTGATCTGCACTGTTGCAGACCATGACCTTTGCGAAGGCAGCTTAGACAAAGGTGCATGCGTTTCACTTCCTTATGACGCAAGTGAGGCGATAAATTTAAAAACCGGGAACATTTGGACAGAAAGTGTTCCTTCGAGTCGCAAAAAGGGCACGATGGGTATGATTATAATTTGTTGATGCAATGAGGGTGTTAGACTTGGATTTGAATAAGGCTTTTCCCACCTGTTGGCTAGGTGTCTTTACCATAGCTCTTTCCAAATTTTCCAGCATGCGGCATCTTTTCTCGAGGAAACTCGACTTGTCCGTCCACTCGGTTAATCTGTCCGAAGGCAAGGCTTCTTCCCATCTCTCCTGGGTATTTTGGTCGAGTTTACGGCTGATGATATGTATCAGTAGGCCATCAGACAGCTCTTCCTAAGTTGACATGGAGCTAAGTGCTCGCAGACGCGAATTAATTTCGTCACTAAGCTCGCGGAGCCCACTTGCTGATCCGTTCTCTACACCTTGTAATGCAAATATAGCCCGCACGTGTACCCGGAAATGGAGCAATTTATTATCAAATCGACTGATGAGTAAATTTAACGCCTTTGCGTAATTAGCGTCTGAAGGCTCCAGCGCCTTCATTGTGGCCAAGGCAGCACCCTTTAGGCAACCGCGCAAATGTTGGAATTTTTCAAGCTTACTCAGTTCCTCATTGTTACCGATCACAGTTTTGAACATAGCGTGGAAGTCAGGCCAATCCTCGTACGAGCCATGAACGTGGGCAACTGAAGCTCTGGCAAACGCGATTTATGGACTTGCGACTGTGATTCGTTTTCGTTTTGGCTGAAGTGAGGAGTTTGAGCATTATCAGCAGAGATCACTGTTGAATTGACACAGGAACCGCGAACTTTCTCCAGGGCTTCCAGCTTCCGAGAGATTGCTGATTTCGCCTCACAATAAAGCTGCGTGAAGTCAGTTCTTGCGTCACCAGCCAGCTCCATCAAATCTAGCTTCTCAAGGGAGGACTGCGAATTTTCGAATTCACACTTCATGTTTTCCACCACCTTGAGACGAACTAGCAGATCCGACTCATCGAAGCTTTCTAGCTCCTTTTTTAAATATGTGGTGGTAGCTGCTAACTACCTTTTGACCTATGAGGTTTTAGCCCGAAAGAAATCAATCTCACTTGGGGGTAATTCACTCCCAGGCATTATGGCGAATGCTCACTGTAGTGACAAAAAACTGGCGCGAAAAGTTGAGGCAGGTCAACAAACGGAATGCCCTTGAAATTGTTCAAAGTCAAGTGCAGAGCAAGTGTGTAAACGCGAAACAGAGATTACCGTTGCACTGTGTACGTGTATGTGTATATGAGACACAAATTTAGCGGCACCAAAATGTATGTATGCGTCTGTGTGTTGATGGGCGTTCGATGTACCGAGGGTTGTGTTTAGCACCGAAAGTTGTATTAAGAGGTGTTCTGCTGCGAACAATCGCTTTTGTCGATGAGGGCTACGGTGAGATGCCGCTTTGCCACGTCACAGGCTGACTCTTTTCTAGGCATTTTTCTTTTTGAAGTGGAGCTTGGTGGGGCCGTGCTCTGCGGTCTTGGGCGTGGCCGTTTGCTGGCTGGGGCCTCCACCTATGCTGGCTCAGTTGAGCGCGGCCGATTTACAGCCAAGCTCTCCTCCACCTTGTTGGCGTATGATGCGGAGATGTTTTAGAGTACAGCTACTTACATAACCGCGACTTTCGTAGAGTAGAACTTTTGATATTGGCCTGTATTGGTCTTAAATCTTTATGTGTTTATTAAAATCGTCAATTGTGAATCGTCCAGTTTCAAAATGAACCGCAACTTTCCGCAAATTATCAGTTTATTACATTTTATAGGCTCATCGCCAAGTTCAACGTGTTTCTAATATTATTAATGAAACCCCCTGCGAAGAATTGGTAGTAGCTGCTCGTGTCAGTTTATATAATGCTGGAAAAAGAAGTGCTTCTTCAATGTTATTAAGTCTAGAATCGGAGACACCTAAAATAAAAAAACCAGCAGCTAAAAATGTATCTAACTTTACCGCAGAGGAAGCTTTAGCACTTTTTATTGATGGAGACAACAAAAAATTCATACCAGTTAATTCAAAATTCTGTGAAAGAGCATGGTTCAAAAATGTTTCCCTGTTATGATGTGTTGCTAAGAGCTAAAAAAATCATGTTTTCCTAAAGGCATGCAAATTTCAGAAATTTCAGCGGAAGTCAATTTGCAGTTTTTGGTTGACCACACTGTTGCCCGGATAATTGAAGGACGGGAAGAAGCATTTAAAGGAATGGAAGCTCATGGAAACAGTCCTACACTAAAAGGCATATATAAATGGGGCTGCGATGGCAGCAGTGGCCATTCAACTTACCGTCAGCGATTTAGTGATCCTGAAATTGGAGTTGTTGACGAACATATATTTTCAATTTGCATAGTTCCGCTGCAAATATTAGATTTAAATAATGCAATAATTTGGCAAAATGAGCGGCCTTCTTCAACACGGTTTTGCAGACCAATAAAGATCATTTTCGCAAAGGAAACTGCAGACTTAGTCCGTACCGAAGTTAGAAATATAAATCAACAAATAAGACAGATTCTTCCCACAACATTTAATGATTTTCAAATAAATCATGAATTTCATTTAACAATGATTGATGGGAAGGTATTCAGCTCGATTGCAGAAACATCGCCGGAGGTCTGCGGAATTTGGAATGCAACTCCTTCAACATTCAACAATTTAAAATAAATTTTTTTAAAACCTCCTAAGGAACATTTGTTTGAATATGGGCTATCTACTCTTCATGCATGGATCCGATGTTTTGAATGCACTATTCATATTTCATATCGACTATCAATAAAGAAGTGGCAAGTTCGCGAAGCCGATAAAGCAATTGTTACACTGAGAAAGATTGAGATTCAAAATGAACTCCGGAAACAAATGGGTCTTTTGGTTGATATTCCCATGGCTTGTTCGGGAAACACCAATAAATGGAATACTGCGAGAAAATTTTTTTATCATCCACACTTGGCATCCACAATAACAGGAGTGCATATTGACCTGATACAAAGATTTAGCGTTATTTTACGCACAATGGCACAATGTGAAGCTTTTCGCCAATACGCTTGGGATACCGCAACAATATTTGTACAGGAATACCCATGGTTTTATATGCCCTCCTCTGTTCATAAAATCTTAATACATGGGGCAGATATAAAAAATGTTTCCCTTCCAATCGGCATGATGTCTGAGGAAGTGCTTGAAGCGCGAAACAAGGATATGCGCGCTTATCGGATGAACCACACACGAAAAAATTCGCGTAGAAATACGATGGAAGACCTAATGCACGCATTGTTATTTACGTCAGACCCTCTAATAACCTCATTATCAAAAAGTACTTCATCGTACTCAAAAAAGTACTTTGAACTGGATAAAGAGGTCATCCAACTTTTAGAAGATGAGCCCGAACAAAACAACTCAGATGCTGAATAACCTTTTTTAATTGTTTTCATTGTTGTTATATTTATATAAAATTGAAATTTTCTGAAAAAAATTTTTTTTTAAAAAAATTAAAAAATTATTTTTAAAAAATTAAAAATAAATTAAAAAAAAAAAAATTTGCTCAAAAAATTCCTTTATTTATTTACAAATTTATAAAAATAATTCCAAAAATAATAGTTCTATTATTTATTATTTATTGACTGCCAGATTGGCTAAATCGACCACTGTGCGTTGGAGGAGCTGTATAGCCAATTTTACATTTATTACCCGCCCACGGTAGCAGTCACGCCTTCCACCGATGTTTGGGCTGATATCCCAGCAAGAGTTTTGTCTTTTAGGTCTTGCATTGAAGAAAAGGACCCAGGATGGTTACATTTTGTTCTTGGGTACTACACCATATCATTTCATTTCTTTTGCAACACTTGGAGTGTATTTAACTTGGCACTTTGACAGTCGATCCTGAGTCACCCTGTTCACCCTGACTGTAAACTTGTTTGAAAGATATCGAAAATCTCTATGAGCACTGGAATTTTTCAAATATCTCTTTCCGTTCAAAACTTACGATATTTGCAACGCTAAATCAGTGAAACCGGCCACTCTGCGTCGTTCCGAGGTAGACCCAGCTTACTGCCCTTTCTTTTTTGCCGATTATGTCAATATCATCGGCATTAGCGAGTCGCATTAGATCTTTACGAAGAATTGTGCCCTTCCTATTAGCATGTGTGCACTGGCGCAGTATATATTCCATATTCCATTGCGTCGAACAAACTTATAGCACTTTCAAAGCACTATATTTAGTGGTGAAGTAAAAAACAAACCTAGAGCTGGTTCCAAAATGAATCCAATTTAAAAGCGATTCGCACGCGACAAAAAATGGAAGTCGCGTGTTTGGCTATCCGTATATTGATTTGGCGTGGGCGCACCGACTACATTCTGTAGAGGGCGTTCCTAGTTAACGAACGAGCGGCTATCTCCGAGCACCTGGAGAGTCAGGACAGGCATTTTCACGCGACGTGTTTCTGTGAGTGGTGCAAGCCAGCAAGAGGTACGCGATTAAATACTGTGTAAAACTCGGTAAATCTTTGCTTTAGCAAGAAGTGGTGTGTTCTGGTCTCACCAGGCCTTTTAGAAGGGCCGATGAAGACCGTGGAGGAAGACCTTCGACTTTGACAAACTCCGACAATGTGACTCGTGTGCGCAAGGTTTTGAACTTAGACCGTCGACTAAGTATTCGTTTTATTCCCCAGATGTTAAATTTACCAAAATCTGTGGATCATGACATTGTGACGGAGCATTTGAACATGCGGCCTTTACCAAGGCCGTCATCCCAACGCCTCTGCAGCCGCCCTACAGTCCAGATGTGGCCCCCTCGGACTTTTTTTTGTTTCCTCGCCTGAAACGGCCTGTGAAAGGCAAGCATTTCGAGATAACAGAGGGGATCCGAGCAGCATGCACTGCAGCTCTCAAGGCTATTCCGGAGAATACCTTCTGTGACGACTTGCTTGGAAATCGAGCTGGCAGCGCTGCATCGATGCAGAAGGAGCCTATTTTGAAAGTATTTGAAGAATTGTAACGATGGGCTCAATAAATTTTTTAAATCGTTCTATTACTTTCCGGACAAATCCTGTAAAAGATACACTTAGCAGAATCTGCCAAAACTATATAATGCGACTAATTTTAAGATGTTGTTGAACAGTTTTACTTTATATTAGAATTTAATGGATCGAACAAATTTCTTTATTTTTTTTTTGTTTTAAAACAAAATAGGATTCGATACGCTACATTGCGACCGCTTCACTTTTTTATATTGCGAAGCAAAAACTTACAGTTAACTGCAATCACATAGTTTGTCATGGTTTCTTATTAATTTTTTTTAATCCTTTGTTGCATCAGAAAGATTTAAGATTGCAAAATAAAAGCTTTCAAAAGGCACTTTTATCACAAAAAACGTGAAATATTAATGTCTAAATAAAAACTCGGGAAATAATCAGCCCTGAACAATCTGCATAAACACAGAGAAGTGCAGAAATATTTATTAGCGGCGCTCTCTGAACGACACCATTGGAAGTGCATAGTACTATTCTTCACCTTCTACCACTAGACCTTGTAGCTAAGCAAATGACTACCACATCAGCCTTAAGACTACGAGAATCATATCCATTAATTACAGACTAAACCACAATCGAAGTTCGACACAATAAACCGACCTCTATATCCTAAGCCGAAACGATTGGGACAACCTTCCTCACAGCTTCACACAAAAGCTGAAACACTTCGTCTTGCTACGAAAAAACATTGGAAAAACCATTTCTCCTGCGCAGTAGCGAGACTTACGTGGCCAAAAAGTACGAACACAATTTTGCGTCACAAAAGGGACCACATATCACTTCTTGTGGGGACCCTCACGAGTCACTGTCTTATTGGCAAACACCGTAGAGTAGCATGGGGCGTACAACGGCTAAGTATAGCAAATGTACTATGGAGGGAAAAAACCCCATTTGTGGCCAATTCCCTTTCTGCACGAGTAAAGAACTACGTTTGCATTTTTAGTACGTCATTTATGTTGTCATTCCAGAGCAGTTTCTTATCCAGAACGATACCCAAGTATTTTGCATTGTCACCCCTGGTGAAAAGTACTTATTCTGTTTAGCCGGGTGGACGCCCAAGCCACATGATTTTGTAAAATTATCCAGTGTTGTCAGTGCAGTCTAGATAAAGTCACACTGGGTTTGAGGAAAAATTCCACATTTGAAGATGGCAATATCATCCGCGTAAGCCACCACTATGTGTCCTTACGCCTCCAAAAGGCGCAGTAGTTGGTTAACTGTTGCGACCCACAGCAGCAGAGAGAGAACACCTCCTTGCGGAGTTCCTTTGTTAACACATCTGCGAGCAGCTGCATCGCCAAGTTGGGAGTACACCGACCTGCTGGTAAGCAATTGGTCGATAAATCTTATCAGCGGCACATCAGCTCCCACATATGTCAAGGCATAGGTGATGGCTTACGTTTGGACGTTATTGAAGACACCCTCTTTGTCAAGGTGGTTGTTCAGAACTTCTAGTCATAGATCTTCTGGACCTAATGGGGGCGTATGAGGTCGGGTAAAGCTGCTGATCGGTTCAACTTAGTGATCCTGGCTTACTACGTCGCATTTGCTGCTGACTAACGTGAGCGGCGAACCGCCCTTCCCTACAGGGTATAATATATAGGGTTAGTGCGTCTTGTTTGGTACCCACCACCGTAAAATATCTACACCAATGAAAACTGCGACTACAATGCCTCGGATACGGACCCCCTCTGACGACGACCCACGCAAACGTTTTAAGGACGATTTGAGGATATGCACCTGGAATGTCCGCACCCTCAACAGAGTTGGTGATGATATCGACTTGGTGAATGTCCTCAAGAAATATTCATCGTACGTTACCGCACTCCAAGAAATGCGATGGATTGGATATGGGAGCAAGATAATAACAAAAGAGAAGACAGAACAGAAACCACCACCCCCCTGGAATATATACTACAGCGGGCATGTTTCCAAGCACGAGTTTGGGTGCGGCTTTGCAGTGAGTAATAGTCAACTGCTTCACACCAGTTGACGAGCGGCTTGCCGCGCTCAGACTTAAGGCTAAATATTTTAATATTATTCTTATCTGTGCTCATGCGCCAACAGAAGACAAGAAAGACCCGATAAAAGATGAATTCTATGAGCGCTATAACAACTATACGAGCGCTGCCCCTATCACGACATAAAGATCGTACTAGGCGATTTTAACGCGAAAATCGGGAGAGAGTACTAGCGGCTAATAGACGTGCGGGCTGAACATCCATTGAGAAGCCAACATAGATCATCGAACACGAAATCATTGCCTTGTTGCAGCCAAGGTACGTCAAGCCTACAAGCTAAACTCGCCCAACTGCTCAGGGAAACCTCCTCATCTTGTGACGCACTGTCCCAGCACGCACAACTAAAATAATACAAAAATAGAAGTTTGAATTTGAACCTAACGGACAGCTTCGGCGCCCTCGATCGATATCGATTTATAATCGATAGATGTCGAGGGCAACCCTACAAAGAACTCACAGTGGCGTGAGCCGATAGTGAGCAAAGCAAATAAAAGACCGGCACCAGCGCTTAGGAAGTCACTTAGTCAACTGAGCTCGCAGCGCAAAGCTAAGTCAGCAGAAGATCCTAGCATCGTAGTTTGCAAGTGGTAACGGTAGTATTTGTCGTGGATTGCCAATCCTCCCCAGAGCTATAATACTCTACGCAGCTGTAGTGCACCCACCTTGGTCTTGCGTATCTTAGATTGCCAATCCTCCCCAGAGTTCCAATACTCTACGGAGCCGTAGTGCATCCTCCTAGTTCTTGCGTATCTTGGATAGCCAATCCTCCCCAGAGTTCTAATACTCTACGGAGCAGTCGTGCATCCACTCGTCTCTAATCCTTGATAGCCAATCCTCCCCAGAGTTCTAATACTCTACGGAGCAGTCGTGCATCCACTCGTCTCTAATCCTTGGATAGCCAATCCTCCCCAGAGTTCTAATACTCTACGGAGCAGTCGTGCGTCCAGCTTGTAATTGTGTATTCGTGGACCGCCAATCCTCCCCATTATTGTAATATTCTACGGAGCTGAAGTGCATCCACCCCGTTCTTGGGTATCTTGGAGAGCCAATCCTCCCCAGAGTTATAAAACTCTATGGAGCAGGTGTTTCTTTACCCGTCCCTTATTCTTAGATATAACGTCCCACCCAGAGTAGGAACTCCCGACTGGAGCCCGACATCTGATTTCTTCACCGCCCGCGGAGCAGAGTAGCCGGAACGAGATACTAGGAACCAGGCACCCATAGAAGGAGCAAGAGGATCGGAACCAACCAGGAACCCCGGCGGACATCGTAATCCAGCACACTTCAACTAAGCCCTCGGATTGTTGTTTAGTGACTCTATTTACAGCAACCACGACTAAAAGAAATCCTAAATTTCTGTAACCCTGGACTCGGCGAGCACTACCTCGGCCAGAGATCGTTACAATCTTCTTTTGCTATATGCGAACAGTGGAATCGTATATCACACTCTATGAGTACGGCTGCCAAGGAAACACTCGGGTATTCCGAGTCCCCTCGAAGTCGGACTTGGTACGATGAGGAGTGCCGACTTGCTACTGCAGAGAAAGACGCAGCCTACAGGAGAACTCTGCAGTCGGGAGCAACGCGGGCTGTTAGGGAGCGATATCGGGAGAAAAAGAAAGAGCAGAAGCGCCTCTTTAGAAGGAAAAAGAGCGAGCAGGAAAGGCGCATGCGCGAGGAAGTCGAGGTGTTATTCGGCATGAGTGCGACTCGAAAATTTTACCAAAAAATTAAGCAACTAACAGAAGGTTTTAAACCCAGAGTCGCACAATGCAAAGACGAACACGGGAATCTGGTCACCGATCCGTAAGTGGCGCTTAACACATGGAGAAGCTACTTCTCCAACCTACTGGGAGGCGATTATGAACATGACCCCATAGGGAAGTCTCTTTAGCCATACAAAGGCTAAAGAACAACAAATCACCAGGCGCGGATGAGCTGCCCGCTGAATTGTTCAAGGCTGGAGCAAAAGAATTGGTAAGGAGCATGCACCAACTTCTTTGCCGTATATAGGTTGACGAAAGCATGCCCTACGATTGGAATCTAAGTGTTCTATGCCCAATCTTTAAAAAAGGAGGTCCTGCAGTTTGCGCCAACTACCGCGGGATCAGTCTCCTTCCCATTGCATATAAAGTTCTGTCGCGAATTATTTTTGAACGTCTAAAGTCGCTTGTTAACACACTGATTGGACCTTATCAGTGTGGCTTTAGACCAGGTAAATCCACCACAGACCAGTTATTCACACTGCGACCTACGAGAGACGCATCAACACATACCATCTTTTTGTTGATTGTAAATCAGCCTTTGACACGCCGATAAGGTCAAGGTTTTTTGAAGCCTTGTCTACCCTTGGTATACCAGCTTCGACTTTGCATGATGGCGTTGAGAAGTACAAAAAGCTCCGCCGAAATAGGAAAGAACCTTTTCGAACCATTTGATACTAAAAGAGGTTTTAGGCAGGGCGATACCTCATCGTGTGACTTCTTCAATCTACTGATGGAATATATACTGCGCCGGTGCCACATGCCAACAGAACGGGCGCTTTTATTTATTAAGATCTAATGCTACTCGCATATGCCGATGATATTGACATTATCGGCAAAAACGAACGGGCGGTAGGCAGGGCGTTTTCAGAGATTGAAAGGCAGTCTGAAAGGACAAGACGTAATACCTAGTAATCACCTAAAAGCCCTTACGTCTTGGACAATCAGTTACAATGGGAGAATACAACTTTAAAGTTGTAGAGGATTTTGTCTACCTCGAAACGACGATAACCAGCGACAACAACATCAGTCTGGAAATCCGACGAAGAATCGCTCTTACAAACCGATGCTACTACGGGCTAAGTAGGGAGCTTAAGAGCAGAGACCTTAAGCGAAGAACAAAATTAGCCCTATAAAAGTCGCTTATCATCCTAGTCCTGCAATACGGCGCAGAAGCATGGACAATGACAGCAGCGGATGAAGCGGCGATTGGCTTTTTTGAACTAAAGATTCGTCGGAGGATTTATGGACCTTTAAAAGTTGGAGATGACTTCCGCATTTGAAAAAATGACGAACTGTATGAGCTCTATGGCGACACCTGTCTGGTCGAGCGCATAAGGCAACAGCGGCTGCGCTGGTTAGGATATGTCACCAGGATGGACGAAGAAGCTCCAGTCAAGAAAGCTTACAATTCGAAAGCGGCTGACTATGGAGGAAGAGGTAAGCAAGGGAGACCTCCACTACGAGGGGACGACCAGGTGAGGGCAGACATTGCCAAGCTTGGTGTGACCAACTGGTGCCAGCTCGCACGGAACAGAAGCGACTGGAGAGCATTCATTGCAGAGGCCCAGACCGTCAAACGGTTGATTGGGCTATAACACTGCTCGACAAAATGAGAGTCGATTTTTCCCCATTGGACCAAACCAACTTTTTCTAAAGTAAATTGACCCAGTAAATTTATCGATAAACGGTTTTTTCGATTTTTCCAAAAGTGCCTCCACCTAAACTCTCATAACTTTTTTTGTTTTTTAATCGATTTGAAAGCTCTTAACAAATTTTAAAAGAAAATACTTGGCCAAACAGTTTGTTTTCGGACAAAAATGAGCTGGGATCTGTGATGTTAGAACTATGGGCTCAAATAAAGAAAAAAAATAATTTTATTTACTAAATTTCAAAATTTAACGAAATTAAAACGCTTATAGATTCATAACTATACATAATTGTTATATTTTTTTAATTGGACAGTAAAAAATATTCAATTTACTTTAAAAGATGATCTCACATACAGAAATCGGACATAAGGTGGATTTTTTATGAATTTTTTTGGTGAAATAGACAAAAACTATAGTTTTCTTCAGATGCCACTGGGGCTGGTTTATCTGACTTAAGTGAGTGGTTTTAATGAGCTCAGGCGTAGAATAATTCTAATAAAACATATTTATTGCAAAATCAATAAAAATTAATTTTAATCACTTTCGAAATATAGGGCACCACTTTTTGCGGCAGTATGCGATTCTTTGAGACTCTCGGATGAGTCCATGACAATATTTATTAAAGCCCTGTTGCCTTGGTACCTGTGCTTAATTGATATCATTTCCTGGTGAATCCTCTCTCGTTGCTCATCGCTTTCGCACAGAAAGTGAAATTTCAGAGACATAGTGAAAACTGTTGATAATTATTTTAATTTGAAAATTGTATATGAAAATTTTAAGAAATCTGTAGGAATGACAATTAAGGATCTTTGATTATTGCTCGACTAGGCCCGTGTTACCCGAAAACTAGCCAGAAATACTGAAGATTTTGTATCAATTTTTTCGAACGTACTCTGGCTCTCTTGTTGTACCCTTTAAATCATTAGACTATCAAATACAACATTTTTTTTCTTCTGAAGCTTACTTTTGCGAAATTCTACGGCAATTTATTCAAAACAGGTGTGGAACCCAATTAGCATCTTAATTTTTTATTGAAGTAATTAATTTTAAGCAACTCCTTTTTGTTATCTCGTTCGATAGTTCTAACATGCAACGCGTAAACATTGCAAAATAAGTAAACGCTCTTTTTGCATTAAAATTTGGGCCTTTTATGGACTTAATTTACCAAACGTTCTTAGAAATTAAAATAAGATTAACCATAATTTTTCTAGGGGTAAACACGCCATCAATAATTTTTAACAGCAACTAAGGTTCGGTTTACACTGCGTCCATAGCGTCACACTTAAGTGTCATACCGTCACAGTGTAACGTACGATCAGGGGAACATCAAATTATCTGACTCTTGAGGGTAAGAATCACTTGGTTTCTGTATATGCTAATTTGAAAACTGTCAGTCTGCCCTTTTTCACCAAAACTTGAATAAAAAGACATTTCATGTCCGATTTCTGTTTGTGAGGTCTTATTTTAAAGTAAATTGAAAATTTTTTACTGTCCAATTAAAAAAAAAAACATAACAATTTTGTATATTTATGAATCTACAAGCGTTTTAAATCGATAAATTTTGAAATTTAGTAAATATAAATATTTTTTTCTTTATTTGAGCCCATAGCTCTAACATCACAGATCCCAGCTCATTTTTGTCCGAGAACAAACTGTTTGGCCAAGTATTTTCCATTAAAATTTGTTTAGAGCTTTCAAATCGACTGAAAAACAAAAAAGTTATGAGAGTTTAAGTGGAGGCGATAATATCTCGATAACGCGTCAATAGAACTTTTTTATATGGCGATTTTCGTGATCAGCTGGTCAATTTGTTTAGAAAAAGTTGGTTTGGAGCTTTGGGGAAAAATGCTGTCGAGCAGTGTAATAGTTTGGTCTTACGTCAGAAGCTCTGCCAGCTTTCGGTATAAACACCATTTTTGTTTCTCTCCACTTAGTGGGGATGTAATTGACCCTCAGACAGCCTAAATAGATTCTGTAAAGCCTGGTCATTGTATGCCCAATCGTTTGCTGTAGTTGGGCGGGAAATATGTGATCAGGACCCAGTGACTTAAGCGGTTTGAACGAATCGATAGCCCATTTAATGTTGGTCTCTCTAACAATGGTTTTGTTGTATTCCATATGCGGGTCTGTTGTCCTAAACTGAGGTGTTAAATTAGGGAAGCATTCAAGAAAGTGAGTGCTTAGTAGACGATCTAGAGATTCTTCACTCCAGACTGTCCAGGTTCCATCTGTTTTTTGTAAGAGTTCTGGCGAGTTGGGTGAGCTTGCCAGGATCTTCCTGAGATGTGAGGCATCTGAGTAAAACTCAATATTGCTTCAGTAGTGGGTCCAGGAGAAGCATTTAGCTCTGCTGATAGCCTTTATATAAATATCTAGCATTTGTTTAAATAACTCCCAAGAGGTTGTCTGGTCGTTTTATTTAGCTAGATTAAAGGTGTGATGACATTCTTTTCATAGCTTATCCAGCTCTTGCAGACCATCAAGGTGGTTTGAAGGTGGATTTTATTTTCCTAGGCGGACGGACATGCCCTGTTAAATGAGTCTGTATATGCTTAGGTGAGCGTTTCAACAAGCTCATCTATTTGGTTTCCACTGATTGGTACAAATGGTGGGGATGAACCGAGTTTTTTGAGGAGAAGTTTATTGTGTACTTCCCAATTGGTTTTTTTCGGTGTCAGCATCTTTATGGGTATAATATAATAAGAGCTTTTTGTAGCGATGGTCAGAGAAGGAATGCTCTGCCAGCGCCTTCCGTGACGTCAGCCGGTCACAGAGGTCTTCTGAGATTAAAATTAAGTATAAAATCTCTTTTCTGTTCTTGATGACAAAGGTGGGGTCGTTAACTAACTAAAGTGACTCACCTCGTTCGTTAATATCTGTGCTGCTCCACAGTGTGTGGTGCGCGCTGGCATCGCCTCCCAAAATAAGGCTTACGTGGGTGTATCTGCTGTTTTCCGTCAGGTCACGGAAAATATTTGGTGGAGGGCTCACTGTGTCGTGAGCCAGATAGCCAGCCTGATGGTTGAACTCCCCAGTTCCGGGCTGACCGTTGTGATGTCGCCTTCACTAAACTGACGAATAAGAAGTGTATTAAATGCTTTTTTGTTAGAATGCATGTGCGAATTTTTATACCAGTTACTCGTAGAGTAAAAAGGGTATACTAAAGTCGTGCAAATTTATGTAACAGGCAGAAGGAATCATTTCCGACCTTATAAATTATATATTTTCTTGATCAGCATCAACGGCCGAGTCGATATAGACTTGTCCGCCTGTCCGTCCGTCCGTCCGTCCGTCCGTCTGTCCGTCCGTCCGTCTGTCCGTCCGTCTGTCTGTATGAACACCTAGATCTCAGAGATGGTGAGATAGAGTTTTGACATGTATGGGACAAATGCTTCTTTTATCTGCAAGTTTGTTTCAAATGTTGGCCACGCCCCCTCCCGCCCCCGCAATTTGGAAAAAACGGTATATCTCCTACAGTTTTAAAGATTGACGATTCGTACTAGAGATAGTTAGTAATTAGCAAAATGAATCGATTTGCCGAAGAAATTAAAAAGATCGGATGAGCGGTTCTTAAGTTATGAGCAAAAAAGTGAACCAAGCACCCCTCGCCACCCACCCTTCCACCCTTTTACATCCAACATAGCACAATCTTAGAGAGAGAGAGAGAGAATGAGGGAGAGAGAGAGAAAGAGAGGGTATTCCAAAGTCGATCACCGCCGGCTTTAACTTACGCTCTCGTTTCTTTACCCTTAGTGTAGAAAAGGTCGTATCTGGGTGTCCTTAAACCGTTGATACTGTCGTCAGAAAAACACGGTTCTTGTTCTTTCTTCTTTATCGTAGTTCTTCTTTATTTGTAAAACCCGCAACTCTTTGTATGATACTCTCCTCCGTCAGATTAAACAGGGTTAATAGGGAATAAATAAGGCATCGTCATCAACAGCCGAAAAAAGTAGTAAAGTTATGATAAAAAAAAATTTGCTGTCGCAACGGTGCTTTCTACTGTCCAGTAGCAAACAAACTAAGCATACACATTCGCAAGTCGAACTCAACCGATTTTCTTACATGTTAAGTATGCATTTTTTGGCAATTAGGATTCAGCGCTAAAAAAATAGATGGGGGAGATCTCTCTATCTAGTTTTTTTCTCAGTTTCAAAAGCTGCCCTTAATTCAAGTATTTATTACAGACCTGTTTTAGTTACTGATGATGTATTATTGTCTTTTTTCAGTGAAAAGAATCCATGCTATTCTGTGTATAGTATAAGCAAGCCCATGCCGTTTTTAACAACCAAGATTCGAATTTTTAGGAGGCGCCGTAATACATGGTGGAGAATTCTCCCTACAATAACGTAAGTAGTTCTACTTTAATAAAAATTATTTATTTTTTTTAGATCTACCCCAGTGAAACTGGTATAAAAAAATCCAATAAATTATTTTAATATGTTGCTCGTGGAGGTCTGGAATTTTAGAATAGCTGCTTCGGGAATCCTCCCGTCCACCATCATTATTTAAGTCAACGAACATTACCAAACTTTTTGAGATGCTTACACTCCTTTTGCTCTGTGTCGCTCTGACTGTGGCAACTCTCCCCCGTAGCAGAAAATATGGTTTTTGGGCGGTTTTTCGAAAAATTTGTAATTTATCAGCAAAAAAGTTGCCAGTTTAAGACTGTACAAAATATTTTAACATGCTAATACATTTTTTAACAAGTTGAGATCAAATTAGCGTAAATATTTTATTTTAACAAATTTTTTAAAAATAATTAAAAATAAAATAAAAAAATAAAATAAAGTTGACATGTTTTCCGGTTTACTCTGCGGACTGTCAGCTACAACTTTGGCGAAGACAGTTTGCAGCTATCACTAAAACTGAATGAGCTTTTCACCCAAAACTAATAACACGTTTTTTTGGTTGGCATACCCAATTTAAAAAACTTTGAGGGTCAATCTAGCCAAACGCTGATAGGGATTTACTCAGTTCGGGTAGCACTATCGATTATCGATATAGTGGTGCTTGGTAGTTTTGAAAAAAGTTGAAATTTGTCGCACAGTGTTATTAATTGTTTGTAAGAGTAGTGCGCTTGTAAATGAAATATTTATTGTTATACACTTGAAAAGTGTATTATAATTTTGCCCAGAAGTGTGCAACGCATAGAAGGAATCATCTCCGACCACATAAAGTATATATATTCTTGATCAGCATGACGAGCTGAGTCGATTAAGTCTTTTGTCCGTTCGTCTGTCCGTCTGAATCTGTTTCTACGCGAACTAGTCCCTCAGTTTTGTGAGCTATCGAGCTGAAACTTTGCACAGAGTCTTCTTTTTACTGCACGCTGCTAATATGTCGGAACTGACCGGATCGGATAACTACTTCTTGTAGCTGCCATACAAATGTTCGGCTCGGAAAATGGATTTTAGTGAGAAAAACTGTTTTGCTCTCAATATAACTGCTCTCAAAAGTAGTAGTAGTATTTATTAATCATAGTTTTTTTTTTGGCTTGGCAGTGCCGTTTGCCATTCTTGTAAATGTTTTACATGTTTAAAAATAAATAGCTTTATTTATAACAATTTTAGTTTAAAAATCTCCTGCTATTATTTGACGCCTATAAGTAGAAATATCGCTTATGTATGATCCAAGCAACGACCAGTTTGAGCCATTCAAGAGATCGACAGCTGAGACTGCAGTCAGGGTGTTTGTACCAAAATAGCGAAACCTTATCTCTTTTAAAATCGGACATATAGCAATAAAGTGCAGCACGTCTTCTCTCACGTTCAAATTGCAGAGGGTGCAGTGATCATCACTTATGTGGGGCTTGTAACCCAGTTGCAGCATCTCACATCTGGCCTTGAGGATGATGCTAATTTGCCTGGTCTCGAGATTGTCGTGGAAATAATTGTTTTCGCCCAAATTGTAGTTCAATCTTTTATATATGAGCCTTACATCGCTGGTCCGAGCCCTATTCTCGCATCTGACTCTGTGTTGTGCATCCATATTTGCCAAGATTGTCGTGTGCGATTTTTGCCAGCTTTCGACATCGTCGATTTGCGATTCTGCTCCGTACTCGGCAAAAAGCGATTGCCATACTGCAAAGCATTGTGACTTTTCCTCTAGTAGGTGCTTGGCTATAATCTTTGGTAGTCTTTGATCCGTAAGTCGCATTACTTTTGCCATATAATTAAAATGTCTGCTGAGCGTGGAGTGGTGTTGAGTGGGTAAGCCGGTTTCCAAGTGCAAAGCGTAATTGGGGGTGTTCTGTGGGAGTTTGAATATTTTTTTCAAATACATGCGACTTAGTTTTTCAACTTCCTCATACTCATTAAGACCCCATACCTCTGACGCATAGAACATAATCGCACCCGATGTTGCCTCAAAAAGCTTATATTTGGCGCTTGCTTTTATTTGCCGTTTCCCGTGAAAAGTGTTCCATGTGCTGTTTATCGCCCTTGTGGCTTCCTTGCGTTTGTTTGTGAGGTGCCTTTCCATATCCATATTTTGGGTGAGAATCACGCCTAGATATTTATACTCCTGTACAGTCTCGAGTTGTTCTTCCTTAAGAAACCACTGTTCAAGTTTCGATTTTCGTCCCCTGCCATCCCGGACTACTAGAATTTTTGACTTTTCACAGTTTATTCGGAGTCTCCATTTATCACAGAATTCTGCGGTCTTATTTATCATGCGTTGTAGTTCTCTCGGGGTTTCCGCCATCAGCACCATATCATCCGCATACATTAAGATTTTGCATGTTGTGTCACCTATGACCGCACCGCCTGGAAGCTCTGTATGAAGGTCATCTATATAGAGTGCGAACAACAGCGGGCTCAAAATACATCCCTGTTTGACTCCAGTGTTTGACTGAAACCACTCCGAGCATTTGCTGCCATCCCATATTGTCGTGGTATTATTGTCGTATAGGCTTTTAATCGACTTTATGAATTTATTTGACAGTCCTAAGTTACCTAGCTTAAACAGGAGCGCTTCTCTATTTACGGTGTCAAAGGCTGCACTAAAATCAACAAAAAACAAGTAGAGCTTCTTTTTTTGTTCCAGGTATGATTTCGCAATGGTGGTTAGTATAAAGATGGAGTCTAAAGTACTGTATCCCTTCCTGAAACCCGCTTGGTACTCGCTTAAGAGCTTATAGTCTTCTACCCAAGTTGTCAGGCGCTGCAGCAGTACTGACGCGTACACTTTTGCCATTGCATTTTGAAACGATATTCCTCTGTAGTTTGCAGGTATTTTGGGGTCACCTTTTTTGTATATTGGGAAGACCAGATTTTTCCTAAAGGACTCGGGTGCTGTTCCCCCGTTAAAAATACAGTTATATGTTTCTGTGATGCTTTTAATGAACTCTGGTGAGGCGTTCTTGAGAAACTCTACTGGTATGCGATCGATTCCTGGTGCCTTTTTATCCCTACAGTTTCGGAGAGCCATCTCAACTTCATCAACTTCTATGCTTCTGTCCAGAAAATGATTTGCAGGTGTAGTGAGAAAGTAGCGTGGAGTGTTTGTTTGATCCGGTGTGTACAAAAGTGTGTGAAAGTGCGTGGCTAGTGCTGCAGTATCGGCTTCTATTTTTCTTCTTACACTTTGACCGTTTAGTTTTCTCGCCAGCTTCCAAAAGTCCTTGCTATTTCTTACATTGTTGAAGTCCTGCTGCATTCTATGATAGTAATTTTGCTGCTTACTTTGGCACAAAATCTTGTACACTGTGTTTGCCTGTTGGTATTGTACTCGTGTGTTCAGAGAGTCATTTTTTCTGGCGGCCAATAGAGCTTCAAATGATGATTTTCTAGCTTGCTCGCATTGGGAGTCAAACCACGGCTGCACATAATGCTTGCTAGGTGTTATTGCAGTGCTTTGCATACACTTTGCTGCTTCGACGACAATATTTGCCAATTGTTCAATATCATATGGTTGATGTGGTAATACGTTTTGGGTGCAGAGTTGTCTATCTAAGCGCTTTTTATATTGGATAGTTTTTGCTTCCTTCCATTTAAGCCTTGGGAGTAGTTGGTCATCGCAGGTTATTTCCTCGTACTTACTAAAGGAGCAAGCCACTACCAGTGGGAGATGATCGGAGAAGGTTTGACTATCCACATAAAAATTTTGTACTGCTCCAAGCCAGTTTCCATTTACTAGACAGTAGTCGATCGTCGTCGCCGTTTTACCTCTTCGAAAAGTGAACTCTCCGCTTTTGTCTCCGAAGGTCCGGCCGTTTAGTGCAGTTAGGTTCAGACATTCACACATATCTATTATGTTTTTGCCCTTATAGTCGAGATGTTTATCTTTTGCTTCTCTCCATATGGAAGCGTATCCTCTAGCAGTATCATTTCCCTCGGTTTTTACCTGTTGGTCGCCAATTCTTCCGTTTAGGTCACCTACGATCATGACATCCTCTTGTGTGTTTTCCAATACAGTGTTGTATAGTTTTCCAAAATCCGTGTTCCAGTTATTACAATTTAAATAGGTTGGCATAATAGTGTACGTTTGGTTGTGTTGCTTTAATTGGATTACTACTGTTTCGTTTACTTCAGTGAAAGCGCATATTTTTATCAGTTCCCTATTTATTCCGTAGAGACATCCTCCGCTGGGCCTCCCGTTTCGCTTCTACCTATTTTAGTTTGTGATCTGGGAAAAACATTTCTAGGTCATCAAAACCTTTATCGACGAAGGTTTCAAAGAGCAGGAAAATTTGGTGGCTGCATATGAAATTTAAAAAGTTCTTAAATATTAACTTAGATTTAAGACCTGCGATGTTATATGCTAGGATTTTGATTAGCTTAGTGGGTTTGGTTTGGTTGCTTCTTAGAAGTTTTTTGAGTTAGCCTTAGCCTAGAACACAAAGGGTCCATCGAAGTCGAACACCGCTCCTGCGCAGTCAGCCACCGCGACTGAGCAGTCAGCTGGTACGACGAAGAGGGACAGATCCATGGAGGAACGAGCTACATCGTCACACAAACGTGTAAAAACCCATGGAGCCCCACTAAAGATATCCTTTGCTGAGGTGGCAAAGAGCAAAAGGATAGTGGGTGTCATAGATGACAGTAGCCCGAGCGGTACAATTCCAAAGCATTTTTGGAAATGGATCGAGGCAGCTACTAGTCGCGTCACGCTGGATGTGTTGCTCGAGAACCCTGGAGCACCGCCCTCATGCTACAGCATTGGATGGTTCCAAGGTAACATCCGCCTAGTGGCATGCGAGGACGATCGTTCGGTGGAGCTCTACAAAGCTGCCATCGCGAAAGTGGGAGAGGTTTACCCTGTCGCACGGCTGAGGGTAGTGGATGCGAAGGACATTCCATCATGTCCGAGAGCAAGGGCTTGGTTACCCATCCACCCTTCAGAACCAGAAAAAATTTTGCAGATGATGAGGTTGCTTAACCCTAGCTTCCCCACTAGCAACTGGAAGGTCATTAAGGTGGAGCGCTCTACCCGAGCAACCACTCTAGTGACCTTTCAAATTGACAATGACTCGGTTGACGCTCTCACCAAGAGCAATGGGATCCTCAATTATGGATTTCAGAGGGTCGTTATGAACGTCTACAAAACGGACACAAATGCGCTGGCGAACCTAGCGGCGAACGTAGACGAAGAGACGCCTAGCGATGAGGAGATGGAAGTCGAGCGTACCCCTCCAAATGAGGAACGCAGTGGCTATATCTCTGGAGGGTCGGACTATGGTCCAACCTTCGGGCGACTCTACTCGGAGCAGGAGCTACTCGAACCAGAGGATGCCGATGCTACGTTGACGGAGAAGGAGTTTTTAAGCCACAATGATGCAGGTCCTGCAAATAAACCTGCATCATTGTAAAGCAGCATCTGCTGCACTTCTACTTCGCCTGGCAACAGGCGAAGAAGACATCGTACTCGTCCAAGAGCCGTGGATTTCTGGCGACAGGATCAACGGCTTGAGGACACCAAAATACAATCTTTTTCAAACCCATGGTAAGGGAAAAATACGAACTTGTATTCTAACTAAGAATCATTTTAACACACTTCTACTTCCCCAATTCAGTGATGGAGACATCACCACAGTTAGCGTGACACTGGGGGGAAGCACACTCAGGATAGCCTCCTTTTATATGGCTCACGACACGGAGGGTCCACCACCACCGGAAAAATTTAAAAGCGTAATTGCGAACAGCAGAACCAGCCGCACCAGTCTCATTCTAGGAGGCGATGCAAATGCCCATCACACACAATGGGGCAGCTCCGATATTAACGAACGTGGTGAGTCACTCTTTAATTATCTACTAAGTACGAATATGGCTCTCGCCAACAAAGGTAATGACCCTACCTTTATAATAAAAAATCGAACTGAGGTTTTAGACATTACCCTCATCTCTCGGAGGACCTATCTGACCAACTTGTTTCTTGGAAGGTTCTAGCAGAACACTCTTTCTCGGACCATCGGTATATAGAGTGCAAATTCAGCAATAAATGTCCCCCTCCCACTAAAATCCAAAATCCCAGAAGAACCAACTGGGAAACATACAACAATTATTTGACAAAAAATATTGAATCCGTTCCGCCGTTTACACCAACAACCGGAGAACAAATTGATGAATTAGTCGACACGTTCACCACCGCGTGTTCCAAATCGTTCAATAGGGCCTGCCCCCCAGAAAACAAAAATCCACACACAAACCTCCATGGTGGAACAGTGAATTAGACAAGCTCAGAAAACAATGTAGGCATACTTTTAATGCCGCCAAATATAATGACCAAACCACCTCATGGGAATTATATAAGAAAAAACTCAACATCTATAAAAAAGCTCTAAGGAAAGCTAAACGCAGCTCTTGGGCTCATTTCTGTAGCAATATAGAATCCGCTTCTGACGCATCGCGACTCAGGAAGATCTTGGCGAAGTCACCTGTGTCGCCAGGTCTCCTGCAAAATGAAGATGGAACCTGGACTGAATCCAGCGAGGAATCCTTGGATCTCCTGCTGACTACACACTTTCCAGCATGTTCCAGTACCCCACAAGCAACAGTAATGCAACCACACCTTTTAAGACTGTATAACAGTGACATTATTAGTAATGCCAGAATTAAATGGGCAATCGACACATTCGAGCCCTTTAAGTCACCAGGACCAGACAACATCTTTCCAGCCCAGCTTCAAAACTCTTTGGAGCACACCATGGGTTGGATAAATCTAATTTTTACAAGCTGCCTTAAGGTTAGCTATATACCAAAAAAATGGAGGGAATCAAAAGTGGTATTTATACCCAAAGCCGGTAAAGCCTCACATGCTAGACCCAGCGACTATAGGCCAATAAGCCTATCCTCTTTTCTTCTAAAAACCCTTGAAAGACTAATTGACGCCCACCTAAGGCAGACTATTAACCCTTCTCTCTTAGCACCTACGCAACACGCATACTGCAAAGGTAAATCCACCGAAACCGCCTTACACTCCTTAGTTTCAAGGATTGAAAAATCGCTTGAAATAAAAGAATACTCTCTGACAGCATTTCTGGACATACAGGGTGCCTTTAACAATGTCCTACCTGGTGCCATTACCACAGCTTTGGGGGATGTGGGAGTGGACGCGCCACTGATTGAATTCATCAACCTTATGCTCTCAAGTAGAGCAGTGAATTCAAGTCTTGGTGGTGCAACCGCTCGCAGATTCGTACACCGAGGCACCCCGCAAGGGGGTGTTCTTTCCCCGCTTCTCTGGGTCGTAACAGTCAACCAACTGCTGCGCCTTATGGAGGCGGCGGGACATGTGGTGGTGGCTTATGCAGACGACATTGCTATATTCAAATGCGGAAGTTTCCCACAAACCTTATGTGACCTCATGCAGACCGCGCTGGCGACACTTTCTGAGTGGGCGTCTTCTTGCGGTCTGGGTGTAAATCCGAAAAAGACAGAACTAGTTCTCTTCACACGGAGATATAAAGTTCCAGATCTTATCCCTCCCAAACTAAACAATATAAGTCTAGAATTCAAAAACAATGCCAAGTACCTGGGCGTCGTACTGGACAGGAAACTACTCTGGCATGATAATATTACTGAGCGGGTGAAGAAGGCATCCATTGCCCTCTTCTCTTGTAAGCATGCGATAGGCCGCAAATGGGGATTTTCCCCAGCAATTGTTCATTGGCTTTACACAGCCATAGTACGTCCCATATTACTCTATGGAGTTCTAGTATGGTGGCCAGCAATCGAGAAACCATCAGTCCTGAGCACTTTACACAAGGTTCAGAGAAGTGCTGAAATATGTATGAGCGGTGCGCTCCGAACCACCCCAACGGATGCACTAAACACCATATTTCATCTGCTTCCTTTAGACTTGATGTCTAAACAGTTAGCGTGCATTACAGCCCTGAGATTAAGAGAGTCTGACACCTGGAACACGGGTAAATCTGGACACTCAACAATACTAAGACACCATAGCGCGGTTCCCGCCATTACAGACTACTGTATACCCACAACGTCATTCCACAAACTCTATGACGTCAATATCCCCAGTAGACTCGACTGGGATAACTTGCCCCACAGCACAGCAAATTCCATCAATATTTACACAGATGGATCAAAGCTTGATAACAAAGTAGGAGGTGGAGTTTTCTCCACAGACCTAAATATGGAAATCTCTTTCCGACTCCCTGATCATTGCAGTGTGTACCAAGCAGAATTGGTTGCCATCCAGGAGGCCGCCAAATACCTTAGCACACTCATGATCAATGAAGGGAACGTATACATTTACTCTGATAGTCAAGCAGCTCTAAGGGCTCTTGACTCGCACAACAATAACGCCAAAACACTCACGGAATGCCGTAGATCCTTAAATGCGATCGCTCAGCATCTCCGTATCCACCTCATCTGGGTGCCTGGACACCGCAACATTGAGGGAAACGAGTCAGCCGACAAACTGGCAAGACAGGGCACTACCACTCAGCTCCTCCCAGATAAGAGCTTGATAGGGATGCCCTTAGCCTCATTTAAACTACTTACAAGGAATGAAACGTGGCGCCTGGCTACAGAACGATGGAACAACCTTCCGGTTTGCGCCGTAGCTAAACTCACGTGGCCAACGTTCAACCAAAAACGAACCAACAGTCTTCTGCGCCAAAGTAGAGAAAACATATCAATTCTGATTGGGGCCCTTACGGGTCACTGCCTCATCGGCAGGCATGCAGCTCGCTTGGGCGTAACCCACAACGACTTCTGCAGAAGCTGCCAATGTGAAGAAGAGGAGGAGACATTACTACATCTTCTCTGTCATTGCCCAGCTCTTAGTAGAAGGAGACTCAAAACTCTTGGTCACCCATTTCTACTCAACCTCTCGGAAGTATCCGTTATTGAGATTCCATCTCTACTAAAATTCTTGACGTCGTCACAATGGTTCAGTCGGGAGGAACCCCCCCCGGCTTAAATAGGGAAAAATATGGTATCGCAATGGGCCTATCTTGGCCTAAGTGAAGGGACAGTCTTTCTGTCCCTAGCCATCTCAACCTAACCTAACCTAGGATTGCCCGGTATCTTTAGTTTATCCGCCACTAGAGATTTTACCGCTTCCATGGGGTTTTTGCGTGAGTCTAAGCCTCTGAAGATCAAATTTCGTCGCTTTGTAGCATCTTCCACCCTTAGAAGTCTTTGTGATTCCTCCGATTTCCAAGCGCGTAGTTCCTGTAGCTCAGCTTTCAGCGATTCATTTTCTTTGGACAAAAGCTCCACCTTTTCGTTTATCCCAGAAATATCTGACTTTATCTCGGAGACATCTGCCTTAATCTCCCCAATATCCGTCTTGGTAGCAACATTCTGCAGTTTTTGGTCCAGTAATGAGGACATAAAAGACATTAGTTCCTCCAGCTTAAGTGGTTCAACAGTAGTCGGCTCCCCTCTTGCTGGTGCCGTCTCAGGTGAGACTTCCTTCAGTAGACGCTTTGCTCCAGACCCTGAGGGTACGATAACCCTAGCAGGTGTTGCTGGTGCCTGCTTGTATGGAGGTGTGCGCATTGTGTTCATGTCGCTTAAATCAACTTCGAAACGAGCGCCAATAACCAGTGATCGATATTCAGGAGGTTTGCAAGTTTCTTATCGAACTAGTTCCGGTTCCAGGGCTAGCCTGAGCCAGCTGATCTCGATTTAAGCTAAGCAGGCCAGCTGTATTTACATTAACATGTACTCACACAGACAAATCGTGGTTTTCGCTCTTCTTGCGCTTTCAATCAATTGCCGGCTTGGCAACTATTTGTAATTTCGGTAGAATTATTTGCGTTAAATTAGAGCCTGCCTCCACTTATATCCATCAACCATCGACGCGGCCAGTTCAGGATAATATATGGATGCAGATCGCTACTTGTTTCATAGCGTTTTTATTGCGTTTTACAGGTTCAACACGGAGCACCCCAGCAGACGCAGCCTCTTACATCAGCAACAACCCTCTAAATGTATTGACTTCTATTTCATTAGAGTTTACAGATATCATTGTAAGTGGACCTTAACAGTGACATGCTATCGGAATCACACCTCTCTTCAAACATGGAAACTCTCGACCTGACACTTGTGAACAATTCCCAACCGACCTATTTTACCAACACCAGTGACACACTACTTGACGTTATTTTTGTAAATAATCCGAATAAGGCTATCTTATATGACCAACTCTTAGTGCCTGCTTTCTCGAAGCATGACCTACTCTTCTTAGTATATAATATACTCCCTGAATCGCATGACTGCGCCATAACTTACCGTGACTTTAAAAATATTGATTACAATCAGTTACTCCATGATTTCCCTACTTTTAACTTTGACATTATCTATACGATGCCAAATGTAGACGACCAACTTTAATACATGAACACAAATATTGAAAGTCTATACAACAAGCATGCACCACTTAGATAAAATGTAAATCTTGAAACCAAAACAAGCATCGTGGTTTAATGCCGATATAAAAACGACTATTATAAAACGTAACGAAGCCTATAAGAAGTGGAAACGGTGCAGGACAGACCGTCTATTTAGAGACAACCAGACTCAGCGGAAAGCAGTAACATTTAAATGCAACTCTGAAACAAGAAGCTACTACGTCTCGAAACTCACAAGTGCAATAAAATAAAATGTATAGGAGTTGGTAAACCAAGACCGAATATATCTAAAGATATTGATCCCAATGATCTAAATGGAAAATTCGTGCAATCACTATCTGAAGTACCTGATATCATTGAAAATACGTACCTGACTTCTGAAGCATATAATAATTTAGGTCCATGTTTTAACTTTATATGTGTTGATCAATGCGATGTCCAATCTTCTATTTTCAAAGTAAGGTCAAATGACATTGGACTAGATAAAATGGACCCCAAATTTATAAAAATTCTTCTTCCTCAAATTCTATCAAATATTACACATTTATACAACATAGCATTAATAACTTCCGTTTTTCCTCATGCCTGGTAAATAGCAAAAATTCTGCCGATTCCAAAAAACAATAATGAGCATCGTCCCGTCTCCATATTATTGTTCTTATCTAAGCATTTGAGCAAGTCATGTCTAGTCAAATATCTAAGTTCTTGCAGGAAAACTCTTTGCTGAATGACGGACAATCAGGATTCAGAAAACAACGAAGTTGCACTACACTCCTGCCCAAAATTATACGACACCCTGAAAATTTTAGTTTCGACCCTCGTAGGAATATGGGAAAGCATAATACAACAAAATAAAGTATGCAGAATGAAAGCTTTATGAATTCTGCTTAAAATATGATATTCTTATCTCTGATTGCATCTCGCGTTTTCAAGTAGCGCCAAAAAACGCACAAAAGCTCGATTTTTGTCATATCTGCAAGTGTATCAAAATTATACGACACATGTCAATTTGTTGGATTTAGGTAATATTTTATTCTTATAATGGTATATAAACAATATTTAATAATTAATAGAGCCATATTGAGCCTTTGCTACCTCGAAAAGTCTCTTAGGCATTGAATTTACTAAACTTGTAAGAATTTTTGGTCTAAAAGAGACCATTGGGCCAAAATTTCGCTTTTGAGGCTTTTGACATTCTTAAATTTGTTGTTATTGACGTAAACACGCCTGGCTAAGATACCCACAATGTTCTCAATTAAGTTTAGGTCAGGAGAGCTTGCTGGCCAATCCAAAGCATTTATATGGTGATCACTTATGAAGCGCTGGGTCTCTCTGCTCTTGTGAATAGATGCATTATCCTGCATAAAAAGAAGATCTCTTTCCATATTTTTTTCCAAAAATGGCTGATGACGATCCTCCAATACTTTTTTGTATTCTCCGCCATTCATCCTAGAGCTTGTGAAGCAGAGATCAAGCGTTCCAGACGCACGAAGGGCTCCCCAAACCATTGTGGATCCGCCTTTGAAATTGCGTTTGGAAAACATAAGTGGATCCTTACGCAAATCTATCCAATAGTGCCGAAACCCATCTGGGCCATCAGGACAAAATTTTTTTTCATCAGAAAAATGATCTAAATGATAAAGCTTAGTACTCAGACAAACTAAATCGTCTGCTAGCGGAATTGACAACTTATTCCGATGGGTGGGCCAGCGTACGATGCAGTGTGACTGTTCAACGCCAAAATACCACCCTTTATCGAAATACTACCAACTGTGAAACGGCCACACTGCGCTGATTTGCTTGCATTTGATTTTAATTAATTTTTTTTTGCAAATCTTTTGGGATTTTTGGTGGATATATGGAATGTAGAAGTCATGGGCAATGCAAAATCTTACAGTTGGTTTCAAATTATGCCAATCGACGATTTTTGTCGAGCTTTTGCTGCTGACATTCCGAAGGGTGGGTGTCGGAAAAAATACAAACAATTTTTTCTGCTTCCACCCCATCGGAATTGAATCAGCTGTTTGTGTCTGTCAAGTTAGCGGCACTACGAGATTTCCGATGGGTATGAACGGAAATTTTAGTTTGTCTGAGTTCGACCGCGCGTAGGAGGCCTGTCGGAATTTTACGAAAGATTTCCGACACCCTTTTTATACCCTGTTCTCATTGAAAATGGGAAAAAGGAGATCATGAAGTTGTGCAAATGTATGTAACAGCCAGAAGGAAGCACCTCCGTCTACGGCCAATGGCCTTTTTACAAGAAAAAAGAGCAATGGTTGCCTTTTTTATACGTTCATTTATGTTGTCCTTCCAGAGCAGTTTCTTATCCAGAATGACACCCAAGTATTTGGCATTGTCACCAAACACGAGGCTTACTCCGTCGATTATAGGCGGGATAAGATCATGAATTTTGTACTTTCGGGTGAAAAGCACTAATTCCGTCTTATCCGGGCTTACACCCAAGCCACAAGATTTTGTCCACTGAGCAAGTGTTGTCAGTGCGGTCTGCATGAGGTCACACAGCGTTTGAGGAAACATTCCACATTTGTAGATGGCAATATCATCCGTGTAAGCCACCATTTCGTATCCCTCCGCCTCCATTAGCCGCAGCAGTTGGTTAACTGTTACAACCCACAGAAGCAGAGAGAGAACACCTCCTTGCGGAGTGCCTCTGTTTACACATCTGCGAGCAGTTGCACCGCCAAGTTGGGAGTACACCGTTCTGCTAGTTAGCAATTGTTCGATGAATCCCACCAGCGGCACATCTGCTCCCACATATATCAAGGCAGAGGTGATGGCGTTAGGTTCGACGTTATTGTGAGGCCAGGGAGTGCAGGGCGGTTTCTGTAGACCTACCCTTGGTCTAAAAATCAACCCAACAAAGTCAAAGTGCATTGTGGTATTTAAAAAGTCATTTGATACAGGCTGCTTACCAAATATAAAGATTGATGGTATTAATATAGACTACGTTGAGCGAGCAGTAAATTTAGGTTTTATATTTAACAATTTTTTTATAATGGGATGGTCACATAAACAAAGCAATTGGCAAAACGTACTCCAAAATCCGATATTTAAATATAACGAAAAATTTTATTTCAATACATATTAAACAACTGGTTGCAAAAACATACAGGGTTGCCCATATTTTGCAGCATTTTCCATCGATTTCGCCAACATTTCGGCCGGAATAGCGGCTATTTCTTCACGAATGTTGTCCTTGAGCTCTTCTACGGTCCTTGGCTTGTTAACGTAAGCCTTTGACTTCAAATATCCCCACAAGAAGAAGTCAGGCGGCGTCAAATCGGGCGAACGCGGTGGCCAGTCCAAATCACCACTTTTCGACATCAAACGGCCCGGAAACAATTTCTTCAAAAAATCGATTGTTATGCGACTTTTGTGCGGTGGAGCGCCGTCTTGTTGAAACCAGAACTGCCTCATACGCTTTCGACGAATAATTGGCATCACAAAATTGGTCATCATGTCGCGATAACGCTCCTGGTTGATGGTAACAGCATGGCCATTTTCATTTTGGAAGAAAAACGGCCCAATGACCGTTTTCGCACTAACGCCGCACCAAACTGTGACTTTTCGTCATGAAGAGGCACTTCTTGAATCTCCTGAGGATTTTCAGTGGCGTAAATACGGCAATTTTGCTTATTTACGGTCCCATTCAATGAGAACTTTTCACATTTTTTAATTTTTTAAAAGCACGTTGAGTTTTCACAATTGACTTGTTCTGTTGAATGTAAATTTCAACTATTTCAGAGCGCTCGCGTGGCGTGTATTGTTCCATGGTAAAAATCTGCTTGGACTGACGCTTCAAACGCGGTATGTCATTAAGCGATCTGACATCTCTGTCAAAAGTTATGGCGTTGCCAGATGGGTCCGTCGAATATGGACAACCCTGTACATAGCACCTTCGCTCTTATATGGTGTAGAAGTGTTTGGTAGTTGTAGTGCAAAGTCTAAATCTAAACTTAATGTTGTTTTAAACAATATAGCTAGGTATGTGTATAACAAAAAACGACCAGATCACAAATCTGAATTTGCAGAGACAATTTTACATTCCGTTAAACTCGTGGATCTGCTTGAGAGTTCTCATTTTCCTGCACAATTAAACCTCAGAGCCTTCATATCTGTATGAGATACTAAACTTTGCTGCGTCTCAACGAACTTAAAATCTAATCTGCCCTAAAAATGAACTCGCTTCCTCTGACTTCCATTTCTTCCCATTTGCTATTCGCCTATGGAATCATTTACCAAACAGTATTAAATCAATAAAAAGCGCTATTTAAGACATGTTTAGAACACCATCTCAAACAATAGCACAAATATAACTAATTTATACTATATTTTTATTACTCACTCTTTGTGATATATAATTTTTTTGTTGTAATTAGTGATTGGTTATATAATTTATTCGTAGTTTAAGTTAGTATATATTTGTATAGTTTTCAAGTCGATTTCAACCTGTGATTAGTGCCATAAACATAAGTCTCCGTGTACTTGTTGCACTGAAAATTAATAAACAACAACAACATCATTCGGAGTAGGGTTGTCAAAATTTGATCAATCTAGATTGTCAAAAAAGTCTTGCGGTATTTCCGCAACCTTGTCTTTGCAAGCGCGTAGTTCTAGTTGTATTCGTCGCATCGGTTCACGCTAGAGCTTTTTGGAAAGCTCTTTTCACGCGCTAACACGTGTTTGATTTATTGTTGTTTGTTTTTAGTCGTTCGTGAGTTATAGTGTCGCAAACATGGAGCAAAATAAAGAGAAAATACGGCATATTTTACAGTATTATGTACTACGATAAAGGCAAAAATGCATCTCATGCTGCCAATAAAATTTGTGCAGTTTATGGACCCGATACAGTTTCCATTTCCACCGCACAACGATGGTTTAAACGTTTTCGTTCTGGTGCAGAGGTGATCGAAGATGCGCCACGGTCCGGAAGGTCTGTCGTCGAAAATTGCGATAAAATCGCTGAAGTGATCGAAAGAGACCGGCATAGTAGCAGCCGTAGCATCGGCCAAGAGCTGGGCATGTGTCATCAAACCGTTATAAACCATTTGAAGAAGCTTGGATTCAAAAAGAAGCTCGATGTATGCAAAAAAACATTTTTGGCCGTATGGATGCATGAGAATCGCTTCTGAATCGCAACAAAATCGACCCGTTTTTGAAGCGGATGGTGACTGGCGATGAAAAGTGGGTCACTTACGACAACGTGAAGCGCAAACGGTCGTGGTCGAAAAGCGGTGAAGCTGCCCAGACGGTGGCCAAGCCTGGATTGACGGCCAGGAAGGTTCTTCTGTGTGTTTGGTGGGATTGGCAAGGAATCATCCACTATGAGCAGGGGAGCACCCTATGGCCAAACGCTCAATTCGGACCTGTACTGCCAACAACTGGACCGCTTGAATGCAGCACTCATGCAGAAGAGGCCATCTGTGATCAACAGAGGCCGAATTGTCTTCCATCAGGACATCGCCAGGCCACATACATCTTTGGTGACGCGCCAGAAGCTCCGGGAGCTCGGATGGGAGGTTCTTTTGCATCCATCGTATAGTCCGGATCTCGCACCAAGTGATTACCACCTATTTCTGTCCATGGCGAACGAGCTTGGAAGTCGGAAGTTGGCCACAAGAGAGTCCTGTGAAAATTGGCTCTCCGAGTTTTTTGCCAATAGGGAAGCGAGCTTCTATAAGAGGGGCATTATGAAGTTGGCATCTCGTTGGGAACTCGTCATCAAACAAAACGGCGCATATTCAACTTAAATTGAAAATTCAATAAAAATACCGCAAGACTTTTTTACAACCTTTTATAAAAATGTGTACTCCCGACTGATATGGTGACATATTATCAACGCCCAGCCTAAACGGCTTATCGTAAAGTTTTGAAATTTGGCATAGAACTTCGTTTAGTTATAAAGGGGGCACTAAGAAAAAAAATTTGGAAAATTCCACCCGGAAAAGTCGGAAAAGCGTCGGAAAATTTTGTATGGGAAAAATTTTATTTTTCATTCGATTGACTTGAAACTTGGTTTGTAAGCATAGTACGCAAAATGATTCGACTCGTGTTTTCCCGATTTTGGAAAATTCGCCCACGAGGAAAATGGCCGGAAAATTCTGCATGAAAAAACTGTTTTTCATCCGATTGGCTTGCAACTCGGTTTGTAAGGACAGAATACGAAATAGTTTCAATTGTAGTTTTCCGATGTTGAAAAATTTTACCCAACGGTCGGAAAATTCCCCAAAAAGTCAGCATGAAATAAGATTTTTTTCATCCGATTGGCTTGAAACTCGGTTTGTAAGAGTAGAATACGAAATTATTTGAAATGTGATTTTTCAATGTCGGAAAATCCGCCCCCATGCGGGAAAATTCCCGGAAAATTCTCCATGGAAAATAGTATTTTTCACCCGTTTGACTTGAAACTCAGTTTGTAAGGTCAAAATGAGAATTCATTTGTGTTTTCATTTTCCGATGTTAGAAATACCGCCGGGATGCCCACTGGGAAGTGGATGGGATGTGAGTGGGATGTGGGTGGTTAATTGTTTTGGAAGTGGTTGGAATGTGGGCGGGAAGTGGGTGGTATGTAGGTGGAATGTGGGTGGAAAGTGGGTGGTATATGGGCTGGAAGTGGGTGGTCTGTGGGTGGTATGTGGGTGGGAAGTGGGTGGGAATGTGAGCGGGATATGGACGGAATGTGGGCGGGAAGTGGGTGGTATGTGGGTGGAATTTGGGAGGGATGTGGGAGGGATGTAGATTGGATGTAGGTGGAAAGTGGGTGGCAAGTGGGTGGAAAGTTGGTGGAAAGTTGGTGGAAAGTTGGTGGGAATTGGGTGGAGAGTGGGTGGAATGTGGATGGGAAGTAGGTGTGCATTGGTTCTATACTGTTGAAGCGCAGCGAAGCGCGACGGGTTATTGCTAGTATACCGATATTTTTGTTGGACGATAAGGGCTAAGGGCTACCAATATAGACAATTATCGATATTTTTATAAACGACTAGCAGGTACCCGGCGTGCATTGCTACGCCCCTTTAGAATTTTAGAGTTTTAAACACAAAACGAAAAGTGAAGCTTACTTGATAGTTGCCATCTAACTAAATTCGGATTTCAAAACTCTAGACAAATCTCGGATTTTTGACATTTCGATCTTCACTATCCGTCCATTTTCCCGTTTTAATGATAATCTAAACTCATAAAAGTTTTAAATTTCATGAATTTTTGGTCAGTTAGATCAAAACCTCCCATTGACCCGTCTTCAAGTCAAACAAAACTCATATAAATACTAATTTTTTGCAAGTTTCTAGTATTTTTAAGCCGATTAACCGACACCTCCTATTTACCCGCCTTCAATTGTTAACCATCAAATCTTCGCTATAATATAAATTCATTATACAATTTTGCTAATTCCTGGTACGTATGAACTACACTTCATATTTACCCGTCTCTTTACCAACTTCATGACAATCTAAACCCTTTTTGTATTTTTTGCCAGTTTCGCCGTTTAACCGATTGACCGACATTTTCTTTTTTTATAAAATTTTGCAATTTTTTTCCGTCAATTTACCCGTCTTTTTGAACGGTTCGATCTAACCATTTGCGCGTCTGCAACTGCGATCTATCAAATTTTCATGATACCCGAAACTTATAAAAAGTAGCAAATTTCGCTACAATCACGTACACTACTGCTATCTTCCAAATCTCAATTGTCATCTGAATTCACAATTAAATTTTTTTCTCTTGTTCCCGGTTTTTGGAACATTTTTCGTTCATTTTTCAACCTGGAAACCATGGCGGGCAAGCGTCCATTAATTCTCCAAAGTTTCATTACAATCGGATGAACGGTTTAGGCAGGTATAACGGACAGACAAACAAACATTCATTTTGATATATATAGAAGATATATCAGAAATTGGGATGAAAACAGTTCTTTAATAAGGACTGGTTTGGTTCAGTTGTTCGCACAGTTTTTGTACCGCTGCACAGTGGTTTCTGCCATAGGCCAAAAAATAAAAATCAAAGTCAGAAAGGGCATAGCAGAATAAGCATACAAAAACTGCCCCCACTCCGATCACCACCAAAATTAAATATGTTGTTACCATCAATGAGATACTCACTCTCCTAAATTTTTAGTCTTCTAATCGTTATGGGAGTATAGTTATGAGGGCGGAAAGATAAATAAAAAAACTAGTTTATCTAAAGAACCGCTTAACCGATTTGATTGCGTTAAGTATATGTTATAAGTGTCCACCAAAGAATTCAGAAATCTGTTTTTGCACAATTTTATTACCAATTCTTAGGCACAAAAAATATTATTAAAATTTTCAAATATTTTTTTGAGGTGTAAATCGATATCAACTCTTATAGTTTTTTGCTGGTTTTTTCAATAAGAAGTCCTTAACAATGTAAAATTTTTGCAGTGACATCGGGAATCATCTTCATAGTGAATACCAATAAAATATGTGAATAGTCTTATAAATATTATAATATTGAGCACACTGTAACTACTCACACAGAATTGACAGAAAATTTCCCATTTTTCCCCTTTTCAATTGATTTACAGTGTGCCTAATATGTATAAAATATTAATGAAAAGTACTAATTTAACGTTTAATTATTTTTCACCATGAGGTGCACTTGGGATGTGTTTGCAAAAATTATATGTTGTTAGGGACCTCTTGATGAAAAAAGCAGCAAAATACTGTCGGTGTCGCAAAAGGCTAACACCGTAAAAGAATTATTTAAAAATTTCAATAATTTTTTTAGGCCAATTCTTTGGCAATAAAAATGTGGAACAATTATTTTTTGAATTGTGCTGTGGACACTTACAACATATATTAAACCCATCCATATCGGTTAAGCGGTTTTTAAGATAAACGAGTTATTTAATTTATCTTTCTGCCCTCATAACTCTACTCCAATAGCGATTAGAAGACTAAAAATTTAGGAGAGTGAGTTTCTCATTGATGGTAACAACATATTTAATTTTGGTGCTGATGGGAGTGGGGGCAGTTTTTGTATGCTTATTCTGCTATGCCCTTTGGCTTCGTAAGTGTCATCTCTTACTAATAAATGATCAACCTTTTTTATTGTGTAGTTGGTTTTGTTTCGTTTTAACGGTACTCTATAAGAATAGTTTCCAAAGAAAGAGCATGAAATTCATTGGTTACTGAAAAGTGAGCAGCTTGAGATCCAACTAAAACTCAAAAAATAATAAAACTACTTTAATCAATCAGATATCAAGAAAAATGAAATTGAATATTATAAATAGAGGTATTAACTTATTTTTTAAATATTTTTAATTTGTTTTATTCGTTTTAAAAAAAATTCATTTTTCGTCAGGGATTTTTTTAGTGTGCCATTGTCCATGTAATATAATTTCAGCTGAGGTAATAGTAGTGATCCCCCCCGAGCCCCCTAATTTGACTTATTAGATAATATTAGTCAACCTTTGAAGATTCTAAATTACAAAATTTCAGCTGCCACAAAGTGCCGGAAAGTTCTGTTATGTCCCAAAGACTAAGTAGGTTTTTTTTTTTATTTGCTACTGCTTTGTGGGGTGCAGCTGTTATTTGCAGTGCTTTGATGTTGTTGTGTTTGGTTATTTTTTGTGTGCTCTGTTCAAGCACAAGTCAATTCGACTAAAACCAGTACTTGATTAACTTTAAAAGTTTAGATTGCAGCGATATATAGTAGGGGAGAGTGTGGGGTTGTGATCATAGTTTTGTTTTTCGAACATAACTTCGCCAAAAATCAATATATTTTCGTTCTGTAAATTTTGTATTTTAGTTAAAAAAGCACAAAACTTTCCTCATCACTAGTTATAAAAAATAAATATTTTGGGTTTTTTTTATTTCATATTGAAAAAAAGTGATATTTTGACATTTCGAAAATTTGTGGGGGGTTGTGAGGCACCCATATAAAAGTTCAAAATTCGTGTTTTTAAGCCATTATTCTTTTATTAAATGAAAAAATGAACAATTTTTCTCATATTCTGAATTAAGAAATATCATAGAAGAGTGCAAATTGATTGACGGCATCAGGCTTGTTTTCTTTTATACACGAGCACTTTTTGCTTGTGGCTGTTCTTTTCTTTGCGTTTTTCAATGTTTTTTTACTTCTTTGGAGAGTTTTTCCTCTGTTTTATTGCGCATCATTGCAATATTCTCTTTGAAAGTCAAAACCGATTTTATTTTCAAAGTGGCTCACAACCCCCATATCTCACTTTTTTTTTTGTGACGTCACATAATCAAAAAAAAATTGTTACAAAAAAAATCATACTTCTCTCAAAAATGCAATTAACCAAAGAGATTTCCCTCATACTTACTTTTGTCTTTACGAAAAAAATTTTGTATAATATTCACATGTCAAAAATGAAAAAAAAAACTTTTTTTTTTAAAAAATAAGTCGAGTGCTGGTTCACGAACTTAAAGAAGGTGTAGACTGATAGGTTGCTTGCCAAAAGTTTGGTAATAAGAAGGGAGACACATGACATAAACAAAAAGTTTAAATTTATTTTCTTTTGTGGCCAATATTCGAGTGGCTCACAACCCCCAGCGGCTCAGAACCCCCTATTCTCCCCTATGTTTTATGATATATTTGGTTATTTTTAAAGTTTTATTAATTAATTAAATTTTTTATTTTTGTTTTATTTTATGTTAAGTGGAGGCTTTTAATACAAAAACAAACATAATAAAACAAAATAAACAAAAATAGAAACACAAATAAAAACTTTCGAAATAAGTTTTTTCTTACACTTGTTAAAATTGTATGGTAGGGGTGGGACTTTGAGGGTTTAGCCACGCCCATTTTATCAAATCTCACATCTAACGGTTTTATAAAGCCGTAAACAAAGTTTCAAATCGAAATATCTACTAAAAGTATTTTTGGCCGCAGTCTCCATACAAGCTGGCCCACTGTGCGCTGGTTCGGTTAATTTCATGGATTTCGTGGCTTACTGAACCGCGGCTTCGGTTCGGTTCTGTTTGGTTTGCGCTGAATTCACTCAGCAAACTAAAGAAAAAATATTTTTAATACATGAAGTAAGATTATGTATCATTAGGATTTTAGTTATTGTATAATAAACATTTCATTTTTAACAAACTCAAAATTTGCTTTCATAACATAACGATATCTTTAAGACTGTATCATTTCATGGACATATTTCCAGTTGACTCTCACGACTCTGGTCACACTGATCGTGCGACTGTTTTGATTTTGGCGCTCCGCGAATTAATTAAAATAATTAATGTTAAACTCGTTCGGTTGACACCAAAAACTGTCAAGCGTTTTGCCAAAATGCCATACGAGTGTTTTGTTTTTTGCCCTCTGAAATTACGTTGCCGGCGATCTCCAAAATAAATTGGTTGCCGCCAGCAGCCGCCCGCAGTCAGGTGCCGCCAGAAGTCAGGAGCTGCACCTGTGCCCACCCACTCGGTTACGTTTTACGTCAATTCATTACGCTCTACAAAAGCGTACGTTAAAAGTGTTAGCGCTGACACCAATTAGTGCTGACACTTTAGCTAGAAGTTTTATTTGTGTTTTTGGCCGTTTTACAGCTGGAACCTCGCTTTAGTTCGAGTGCCCACCGTTTCGCCCTGTTTTCGGTTTCACCCAAACGGAAGCAAAGGCAGATGATGGGGATTTGTGTAAAGTGGGTGTCTGGAGGTTCAAATGGCTAAAACCAGCAATAAAGCTTTAGTCAAAAATATTATTATTGTATGCGGGTTCTACAAATAAACCTGCATCACTCGAAAGCAGCAACCGCTGAACTTTTACTTCGCCTATCCTCTGGCGAAGTAGATATTGTTTTTGTCCAAGAGCCATGGATTTCTGGAGACAGAATCAATGGCTTACGGACACCCAAATACAACCTTTACTATACCAAGGGTAAGGGAAAAATTCGTACATGTATTTCAACCAAAATACATTTTAAGACACTATTTCTTCCCCAATTTAGTGATGGTGACATCACTACAGTCAGCCTAGAACTGGGGAGTTCCATAATCAGCTGGCATCTTTTTATCTGGCTCATGACACTGAGAGCCCTCCACCACCTAAAATATTCCGGGACCTAACTGGAAATAAGAGTTACACATATACAAGCCTTATTTTAGGTGGCGATGCCAACGCACACCACACTCAATGGGGCAGCTCAGATATAAATAAGCGCGGTGAGTCACTGTACAACTACCTATTACAGACAGACTTGCACGTTGCCAACAAAGGGAATGACCCCACCTTTGTTATCAAAAATAGAAGAGAGGTTTTAGATATAACCCTCATTTCCGAAGACCTCTGTGACCAATTGATATCATGGAAGGTGCTCCCAGAGCACTCCTTCTCTGATCATCGATACATAGAGGTCGTACTAACAAATAAGTGTCCCTCACCCAGAAGGATACAGAACCCAAAAAGACCAATTGGGAAGTACACAACAAACTTCTCTCTAAAAAGCTTGGACCATCCCCACCATACACACCAAGTACGGGGAAACAGATAGATGAACTTGTCGATACGCTAACCCTCGCGTATACGAACTCGTTCAATAGGGCCTGCCCCCCTAGAAAAAAAAAACCACCTTTAAACCCCCTTTTGGTTTGCCGAGAAAAATAAAAAAACACCACCGGCAACGCCCCCCCCCCATCTATTCCCCCCCCCTCCCACCCCCCCCACCCCAAAAAACAAACCCCCCCCCCCCCATACACCCACTCCCACCTCCCCCCCCACCCTACCTTTCCATCCACCCCACCAAACATACAAACACAAACACCCAAAACCCTTCCCAAATTATTATTATTATTATTATTTACAGATAGACAAGTTTATAAAACTAAGTCTAACTTAAGAACTATAGCACTAGCTACGGAGGCCTTCGGCTATATACAGTGGTGTGGTGTTGGTTATTAATAGGTCTATTATATAATGTTGTAAGAGACTATGTTGTATGTATGTAGTATGTATATAATAAGTGTGCATAAGTGCGTATATAAGATTATTAGATATTTTTGGTGGATAAGGTATGTATAGAACTTTAAGAATTATATATGTGTACACGTTAATGTGTTTTTAACGGTAGGGTTAGTAGTAATACATATTATATACAGATGTAGTTATAGAGATATGTTTTGTTAAACTTTGTGGTATATATTGGCATCTTTTAGGAATTTTAAGATTTTGTGAATATTTTCTGGATTTGGGTTTGTTAGACAATGGATGGGGCTTGTATTTTCGAAAATGTTTCGTTTTATTTGTGACAGTGCTGGGCATTGGTTAAAAATGTGATCCATGCTAATTGGGTTATTAGATTGGCAAAGCGGGCATATTGGAGAGGCGTTAGAGTCTAGGTAATGATTGTGTGTCAGTTTGCTATGTCCGAGGCGAAGTCTGGTTATCTTGATTTGGTCAAGTCTGCTGTATTTTTCTTGTGATATATTTAGGTAGTTGGCTATGTAGGTGTTGTTTTTGTTGATGTTTTGGTACCATATATTGCAATCTAAGAGGGTGTGTTCGTTATGCCTTAGAATTTGCTGTTTTAGGTGCCTGTTTATGTCTGCTGAGTTTAAGTTTGGGGTGAAAATCAATGGCATTTTTAATGCAATCTTTGCTGATTTATCAGCCAGTTCATTGCCTGCTATGTCACTATGTCCTGGTATCCATAGGATTTGTATTTTCGGGGCTAGTGAGGTTAATATCGATCTAATAATTGCTGGGTATGTACTGTTATTGTTTGTGTTAAGAATTGCGTCCACAGCGGAGAGTGAGTCGGAACATATGACAAATTTGCCTCTTTTCTTTCTAATAAGCTCAATCGCTTCTAAAATTCCTATAATTTCTGCTGTTTGTATTGAGGAGAAAAGAGGTAGACTCCCGTATTTTAGAGGCTCTGTTTCTGTCGTTATAGCGTATGTTGTAATTGAATTTTGTTTTGAGCCGTCAGTGTAAATGAAAGTATGATTTGTTAGTTGATTTTGTATGTCCTTAAAGAGCTTTTGGTATATGACTGGTGCTGTAGCATTCTTTTTGTGGGTCCGGAGAGTTGTGTTTATTAAGTTTGTGGGTAGAGACCAGGGAGGTTCTAGATTACGAATTCTTTGAGGTAAGTAAGGGATGTTATATTGTTGGCAGTATTGAATGGTACGATCTATTATTGAAATGAGTTTCTTTCTAGGTTTGCGGATTTTGACAAATTTGTGGATGGGGGTGTTTTTAGAGTTTAAAAGGGTTTTCGATAGTTTGGCTGTTAGGTAATCACGTTGGAGTTCTATTGTTGTTATGTTCGATTCGTATAGCATGTTCTTGATGGGTGTGGAGCGGAAGGCTCCCAAGGCTAGTCGGATTGATGCATTGCATGTGGTTTTCAATTTGTTAAGTGTGCTTTTTGGGGAGTATCCGTATAAAAAGAGTCCATAATTTATCTTTGATATAAGTATACTTCTTGTGACGTTAAGCAGTGTATTTGTGTTGCAATTGAATTTATGGCTGGCTAGGCACTTGATTATGTTAAGTTTGTTTGACAATGAGGGAATAAGGGCGTTTATGTGAGAGTTCCAACTATATCTGTTATTTATTGTCAATCCTAGTATTTTAAGTGAACGTACGTTTGGTATTATAATGTTATTGCAAGCTATGGTACATTGGCAATTTAATTTTCTGCAAATATGTAGGTGCTGGCATTTTATTGGAGATAGCGCTGCACCGGAGTATAATCCCCAGTCTGTTATATTTTGAAAAATTGCGTCCAGATTGTATTGAATATTTTTCCTTTTGCTAAAGTTGATGATTAGGAAGAAGTCATCAGCGTAAGCACTGAAGCTAATTTCTTTGTACATTGCAATAATGTTGGCTAGCTTGTTAAAAGCGATTAGAAATAAGACAACCGATATAGGGGAGCCTTGAGGTATACCATTATCAAGTGAAAGGGTATTAGATGTGTGTGATCCGACTCGGACTATCATTTTTCTATTTTTCATAAAATTTATGACGTATTTTATTATTTTTGGTCCACATTTCCATTCTATTAGTTGGTCTACTTTACTGTGAACACCTACTCGATCGAATGCTCTTGAGAAGTCAAGAGAGATGAGTGAGGTGTGTTTTTTGGCCGCGAGCGACTTCGTTATTAAATAGTCTGCATAAAGGAGACTATCAGAAGTCGATTTTCCCTTTTTAAATCCAAATTGGTTAGGATGTAGCAGTATGTTTTGGGTAAGGAACCACCAGATTCGTTTGGCAATGATTTTGTCTAGTGTTTTGGCGAAGCAGCAGTTTAATGATATGGGTCGGTAAGAAGCAATGTCTGATTTGTCTTTTTGTGGTTTTAGAATGGGTATAATTAAGCTGATTTTGTATGATTGGGGGATGTGGTTGTTAAAAATTTGGTTGAATAAGTTTACTATTCTGTCTTTTGTGGTTATTGAACTATTTTTAATCATTGGGTAGGAAATTCTATTCAGTCCTGGCGTGGAGCCTTTGAGAGATTGTAATGCGGTAGCTAGTTCTAGTATTGTTATATCTTTTTCTATTGCTTGGGCTGTTGTAGACAGGGAGTAGTTGGTTGTAATGTTCTCGTATTTTTTTCTAATGAATTCTTGACTGAAGTTACAGTCTTCTGAAAGAGCTGACCAAAAGTTTGCGAATAAGCTGGCTATTTCTTTGTAATCTGTTGTAGTTCGCTTGGTTAAGGGGTCTGTTATGCAGTGGATTTGTTTTACTGGGTTGAGCCCACAGAAGCGTCTTATGTTGGCCCATATTTTTGCTGTAGGTGTACTTGATTGTATTGTGGATGTGAATGTGTTAGTGGCTTCTTTTTTCCTTTTTTTGACCTCCCTTTTAAATAGCGCATTTAAGCGTCTATAGTTAATAATGTTTTCTTGATTAATGTTGCGGTTAAGGATTCTCCATGCTGTCTTTTTAGCAGTGCATAGGTTTGATAGGTGGTTGTTCCACCATGGAACTTTGTGTGGATAAGTTGTTGGTGAAGTTTGTGGAATAGTGTGGTGAGCACTCTGGAGTATGATTTTGTTGACAATGGCAGCTTCCTTATTTACGCATGTAGTGATTGGTATTTTATTGCTTATTTCGCTTGTAAGCTTGTTAAAGTTTTGCCAATTTGCATCATTGGTTTTAAAGAATGGTCTGCTGTGGTTCTTAGTGATGGGAGCGGCAAAGAAGGAAATAAGGATTGGAAAGTGATCACTTCCACAAAGGTCATCAAAGATGTCCCATTTGGCAAATGGTACGAGCGATGGTGAACATACTGTTAGATCAATGTGAGAAAAGGTGTTGTGAGTGAGTTGGAGATTTGTCATTGAGTATAATTAGTTGATTTTGTTCTATGTATTTTGCAATTGTTTTTCCTCTAACATTAGGGCTTGGCGATCCCCAGTTTGGATGCCATCCGTTTAGGTCGCCTGTAACAATTACTGGTTTGTGTTGTGTATTCAGTACGTTGGCAAGATTAGTGAGAGAGAAAGATCTGTTAGGAGGAATGTAACATGCGAAAACTGTTATATTTTGTCTTGATTTTAATTTGATTGCAAGTGCTTCGAAGTCATTGTTGACGTCTATTTCTGTGTGCTGAATGGATTTGTGGACTAGGAGCGCAACTCCGCCAAATCGGTTAGTAGCATGATTTGTTATTATTTTATAGTTGACAGGTACTGGTAGGTTGTTAATGTATTGAATGTGGGTCTCTTGCAGAGAAATTATATGGGGGGCGTGTTATTTTATTATAATAAGTAGCTCACTGTAGTTGTTTGTGTAACCTTTAATGTTCCATTGTATAATTTTTAGGGACATTGATAATATGAAGGATTAAAGAAGAGGGGTGGGTTGATTAAGGTGTGTGTTGTGACTGCAGTGAGTTAGTTTTGTGTGTTTTGTGGAGCCTCATGTGGACAAGTAAATGTCCAATTGAGGCTCCAGGTATTAACATGTTAATGGCGCCCGGAGCGCCGGCGGCATCAGCGGGTACATGACGTTTGCTGAGAAACAGTCTGGCCCCGCCAGGGCCGCCGACACTGCGGGCGCCATTTGGATTTATCTAATTATAATTATAATTCTTCAATATCTGAGTCGTATCTTAAGGGTTTGTTCAGGTTGGGGTTGTTTTTAGGGTGTTTGGTGGTAGTTGGGATAGTTGCTTTTAATTTTATGTCTGACTTTTCTTTAGTTTTTAGAGATTTTGAAAGGTTGTTAGCTTTGTCTTTGTTGTGACTTCTTAATTTACGGTCTAGTTCAGGTTTGGTTGCATACTGTTGGGTCTCCTCGCTGGGTAGTGTATCCATGGCTTCTTCTTCAGGGTCGTGATAGGTTACCAGTTGTCTTGATTGATTATGTGGGGTTTTTGATTTAATGTGGGTGCCGATGCTCTCTTCATAAGAGGCTGAGCTTGGGGTTTGTTGTGGTGGGTCGGTGTTTTGCTTACAATTGATCGTTGATAATATTTTTGAAAGTTGGGGTTGAGTGTTAGCATCTGTGCATTCTGGGCGTGAAGGATTTGCCAGGGTTTGCGAGTAGGTTTGGTGTTGGTTGTGACGGGTGTAATAGATGGCTAATGCTGATTTGTGATCACATTTTTCCATAGTTTTTATTGCGACGATTTCCTGCTGTTTTACGAATACATGGCATTTTCTATCTAGTGGGCTGTGATTTTTCTCTTTTTCAACTGCAGAAACGTTGATGCAGCTTTTGTTGTTGGTGCAAGATTCGTTATCTTCTGTGTGAGTTTCTTCTGAGCAGTTTTTGCATGTTGGTTTGCTTTTGCATATTGGTGTTGGGTGTCCAAATCGTAAGCAGTTCTTACATCTCAACGGAAGTAGAATGTATGGTCTTACGTGGACTTTTTCGTATCCTATCATAATTTTTTCTGGCAAATTGTGGGTGGCGAAGGCCAAGATGACTAGTCCAGTTTCTGTTGGTTTGTTGTCTACGAATTTCCTTATTTTGCGCACTTCGGTTACATTCTGGGGCTTCAGCTCTTTGAGGATTTCTAATTCTGTGATATTGCAAAGTTCATTGCAGTATATTACTCCTTTTGAAACGTTTAGTGTGTTGTGTTCACTTGTTGTAACTCCAATCTCTCCCATTTGTTTCATTTTAATTAGTTTGATGGCTTGTTGGGTGTTTTTGGTTTTGATGAGAAGGGTGCCGGCTCTTGTTTTTTTACAAGATTCAACTTCGCCTCCACATGTGAAGTCGATACATTTTTTGATAATAAATGGCGAAGCATTTTCGAATGAGTTATTATCATTTCTAGTAACTACTAAGTATTTAGGTTCATTTTCGTTATTGTTGTTTTTAAGAAAAAGTCTATTTATATCGGGTGGCATGTTTATTGTTGCTGTTGGGCCTGAGCCCAGAGCAGGAAAAAACGGGAATAATGTCTTGTTGTTTTTGCTTTTTTTTTTTCGTTTTGTTTGCTTGTTTGTTTGTCACAAAATTTAGTTCGCTGATAAGCGATGGTTGTTGTTGTAAGTTGTTAGTTGGTTCGTCGCGGTCAACTACATCCCCACTAGGTGGAGAGAAACTAAAGTAATATTCATACCGAAAGCTGGCAAACCTTCACATGTGAAACCAAACGATTATAGGCCAATCAGCCTATCCTCGTTTCTTCTTAAAACTCTCGAGAGACTTATAGATGCACACCTGAGGCAAACTATTAGTCCTGCTCATCTAGCACACACCCAACATGCATACAGCAAGGGTAGGTCTACAGAAACCGCCCTGCACTCCCTGGTCTCAAGGATTGAAAGATCACTTGAAGTAAGGGACTTTTCTTTAGTAGCATTTCTCGACATAGAGGGTGCCTTCAATAACGTCCAACCTAACGCCATCACCTCTGCCTTGACATATGTGGGAGCAGATGTGCCGCTGGTGGGATTCATCGAACAATTGCTAACCAGCAGAACGGTATACTCCCAACTTGGCGGTGCAACTGCTCGCATATGTGTAAACAGAGGCACTCCGCAAGGAGGTGTTCTCTCTCCGCTTCTGTGGGTTGTAGCAGTTAACCAACTGCTGCGGCTAATGGAGGCAGAGGGACACGAGGTGGTGGCTTACGCGGATGATATTGCCATCTTCAAATGTGGAATGTTTCCTCAAACGCTGTGTGACCTCATGCAGACCGCACTGACAACACTTGCTCAGTGGACAAAATCTTGTGACTTGGGCGTAAACCCGGCTAAGACGGAACTAGTGCTTTTCACCCGAAAGTACAAAATTCCTGATCTTATCCCGCCTAAAATCACGGTTTTAATTTTTTATTCTTTTTTTTTTTTGGTTTTTCTTAAAAAATAATTTTTTTTTTTTTTTAAAAAAATAAAATAAAAAACTTAAACCAAAAAAAAATAAAACTGTAAAAACTAAAAACTGAAGTTTAAATCTAACTGATGAATTCGATAAACATGTTTCATTTCATTCTAACTATTGTTTCACTATTGTTCCATTTCATTATACCTCATTCAACTTCACCTATACACACATATACAAACACTAATATGAGACTGTAATTAGACTTAAGATTTAGTAATAAAAGAACACTCGCAGCATACAGGCATTCTTTTCGGGTCCCGTGGACATATAATCTCAATATTTTTCACATGGTGCCGAAACCCGGGAGAGTAGTGTCTGTCGATATTCTATGAATTTATTTCCCGAGCGATTAGACATATATAATCAAGAAGAATATCTAACGGGCGTGTGTGAAGATTGCTCAGTAGCGATTAATTAGACTCATTAGTGAAAGTGACTAATTAAAATGGATACAGCGTATAGGTCAACATGCAGAACGCAGCTGACCAAGCTGTGCAATGTAATAGACAAATATATAGCTGAAACGGAAAGCCCGACTCAGGAAGCTATGGTGGTGTACGTTCAGCGGCTAAAGAACGTGCATGAAAATCTAAAGAAAGCTGATGAAGCTGCCTTTGCAATTCCGTTACCCGAGGGAGACAAGGAAAGAGATTACGAGTCTGCTTTTGAGTACGACGATCGGGCGATTGGTACAGTTGCCAAGCTGGAATTTTTAATCCAGAAATTCAGTAACTCGAAGAAAAAGAAGGATGACAAAAGCAGCGAAGCGAACGAGAAAAAGGAAGGAGAGAAAAACGGAACACAGACGCAGCCCCCTAGGCTCTCACCGATTGAAATGAAAAAGTTCAATGGAGCAGTTGAAAATTGGTTACCCTTCTGGGAGCAATTTAAGATATCGGTGCATGAAAATCGAGGCTTAGACGCGGCAACAAAATTTAATTACTTAGCCAGCGCGCTAACCAATGATGCAGCTGAAGCAATTGCGGGATTTATTCCAACGGAATCATGTTATAAAGACGCGATCGAACTACTGTTAGAAGAGTATGGAGACACTGAGAAGTTAACCGAGAAATACATACAAAGGTTGCTAAGCATAAAAGCAGTGGACTCAGCAGACGACGTAAAAGGGCTACGCCACTTGTACAACGAGACAGTGGCTACCATACGAACCCTTACGGCACTCGGAGTGCCAACTTCGCAATATAATATAATGGTAAGCTCTCTTCTACTAAAGTCGATCCCAGCAAATATGCGAATTGATTACCATAGGAGGCGTAAGAGAGACGATCTCTCTTATAAAACTGTTAGTTCAACAGTAATAGAGCCGTGTGAACAGTTAACTGTATTATTGGAGATGATAAAAATCGAAGTCGAAGCATTAGAAAAATCACAGCTGTCGGAGCCAGAGAGCAGATGCAAAAGAGAAATGAAACAAACGAAAACCACGCGAGGAACTGCTGTCGGTTTATATTCAGCGGAGCAAGCACATCAAAAGAAGCAATGTTTGTTTTGCAAAAGAACGAATCACGAGTTAAAGGATTGCCGTGATAAGAATTTGACAATTGAACAACGAAAAAGAATATTACGTAACGAGGGTCGATGCTTCAGGTGTGGAAAAGCCAATCATACAGCAAGGTTTTGTAAAAGTCAACACATAAAATGTAACCAGTGCAGTGGCCGGCATTTATCCGTCATGTGTGAAAGCAGAAATGAGCAAAAGCGCAGCCCAAACAACGACATCACAGCTAATCACCAGTCAACTTCAGCCACTCTAAGCACAACAATACAGCGTGTCGACAACGAAATTTATTTACAAACGGCAAAGGCGATATTTTCAAATGTAAACAACAAACTCCTTTCGCGAATTATAATGGACAATGGGAGCCAGTGCACATACGTAACTGAGCATTTGGTCAAACGGTTAAAGTTGCCAATCGTGGGCACTGAAAAAACAAGAATCGTAGCTTTCGGTCAAACGAATCAAAACAAGCAACTAAAACAACTAAAACGCGTATTAATAAATGTAAAAAACCAATACAACAAAGACGAAATAGAAATATTCGCGACTGTGGTGCCAACCATATGTGAAGACGTTTTACCGGTGCCGCGTGTAACAAAACGAAGCGATAAAAATATAGCGGAACATATTACAACAAACGAAGAGCTGATAAGTGGCATAAATCTATTAATAGGCCAAGACAATTATTGGAAGTTTAACTATGTCAACCGCGAAAACATAGACGAGAATTTAGTGGCAATAGAAACGTTTTTCGGATGGACAATTCAAGGCCACTACGGAAATTTGCTTAATAAAGCAAATAAATGTGTTTTGCATATTATTGAAAATCGTGAAGAATTTGATATTGAAAAATTCTGGAATCTTGAGGCAATTGGCATAGACTCGTGCAGCGAATCGAAAAACGACGTACAGGTAGCACATATCGAAAATTTAAGCGGGCGTTACTCAGTACGGTTGCCATGGAAAATTTCTAAAAATGATCTGCAAAACAATAAACAAAATTCGTTAAACCGCTTACATAGCGTAACTAAAAGGCTGTTAAAGGACAACAACAAGTTAATTGAATATGATAATGGTATACAAGAACTCCTAAAATCGGGTGTGGCGGAGGCAGTCTCAACAGCAGCGAGCAGCGAAAAGGCTTATTACTTGCCTCACCTTCCTGTATACAGAGATGATAAGACGACCACAAAAATGAGAATCGTATTTGATGCCTCAGCGAGCGAGCAAGGTTTAGCTTCGCTAAATGATCATCTAAGCCCAGGTATAAATTTATTAACAGATTTGACTGCTGTTTTAATGAGGTTTCGTTGCCAGAGAATAGCCATTGTGGCTGACATTGAGAAGGCGTTCTTACAAATTCTTGTAGATGAGGAGGATCGAGACTACCAGCGATTCCTGTGGTATAAGTCTATTCCGAAGTCTGGCAGCCAACCTTCTGAAGTTGTGGAGTATCGTATGACGCGCGTGACATTTGGCGTCACATCCAGTCCCTTTTTATTGGCGTCTACAATCCAACAACATTTGCTCGCGGAGCTATCTGAGAAGGAGGATGTTCGCAAGCAACTTCAGAGATCGTTCTATGTGGACGACTTGGTGACCAGCGTAGCTACAGTTCAGGAGGCGGAAGAACTGTATATCGTTGCAAAAGAGGTCATGCAGCGAGCGAGTTTCAACTTACGTAAGTGGAACACCAACGACCCTTACCTTAAGTCAAGATTTGCTGAGAAAGAAGACGGCCAAGCAGTGCAGCAGAAAGTACTCGGGCTCATTTGGAATACCATATCTGATGACTTAGCTGTCGACCTGGAGGCAACCATATCATATGTGCAGAGTTTGCGACCAACAAAAAGAAATGTAATGAGAGCCATGGCTCGAATTTACGATCCATTAGGATTTTTAGGCCCATACACAATAAATGTAAAAATTTTGCTTCAAAAGGTCTGGAAAGAGCATTCCGAGTGGGATGCCACCTTACAAGAGAATTTAGCAGACGAATTTATGAACTGGAGAGAAGACATGGAGCACCTGAGGGATTTCTCAATAAAGCGGTGTTTAGTAACGGAAGAAGATTCTATTTTGGAACTACACATATTTGCAGACGCTAGCCCGCTGGCCTATGGAGCTGTTGCGTATCTGCGGGAAGTCACACGAAATAACGAAGTCCACATTAAGTTCATATGCTCCAAAAATCGAGTGAGCCCACTAAAAGGCGCGACACTACCAAAATTGGAACTTACAGCCGCTCTAGTTGCATCCAGGTTGTCTCAATATTTGAAATCCGAGATGAACCTAAATTTTGCAACGACAAATATGTGGTCAGACTCCAGCATCACACTTAGCTGGATTTTTGGAGACGGCAAGCAGCCAAAGATGCATATTACTTCAAAAGTAAACGAAATTAACAGATTAACGAATATATACGACTGGCGTCACTGTGAAGGAAAATATAATCCGGCAGATCTGTTGACGCGTGGGATAACAGCTAAAAAATTGCGGAAATCCGAGCTATGGATGCGTGGTCCGCCTTGGCTATCAGCCACTGGCTCTTGGCCACAAATAAAGTCAAAGGAATGCATAGCACTATCGATCGGAGAGCAGCGCAATGATGTTCCCATAATTAATGTGAAGCTAAATCCCATATTTCCTATACAAAAATATGGGACCTTGAAGAAAACTCTACGAGTGACCGGCTTTGTATTAAGATTTATTAATCAAATACGAGGCAATTCAAAACGACCGACAACTCACACTTCCAACCTTGAAGAGCTATCAGCTGAAGAGATTCGAGAGGCAGAGCATATCTGGATCCGGTACGCCCAACAAGAAGAATACCCGAATGAAGTCGACGCCTTGCAGAGAGGACAGGGCCTACCAAAAGAATCCAAAATTTTATGCCTAAATCCGATTATGAAGGATGGGATCTTGCGACTTACTGGCCGACTACCGGAGAGCGAATTCGGAGAGTTGAGTAGCCCGATAATTTTACCAAAAAACTCTTATTTTTCAGAATTAGTCGTCAGAGACGCTCACTGGCGGGTCCAACACTGCGGGGTCAATACCACACTGACCCAAACTCGAAAACGCTTTTGGATCATCAAAGGGCGTCAACTAATCAAGAGCGTACTACAGCGGTGTGTCGTGTGCAAGCGGCTGCACGGCAAGAGCGCATCTGAGCCATGGACCAGTCTACCCAAGGACAGGCTCGGAGCTGGCGAGCCATTCGAGACAACTGGACTAGACTTCGCTGGCCCACTCTACGTGATCACTGACGATGGCATTACTCAGAGGAAGGTTTACATCATGCTCTTCACGTGTGCAGTATATCGTGGTGTGCACCTCGAATTGGTGCAGGATATGACCGTTGAGAGTTGTATCAACGCTTTGCGCAAATTTATTGCGCGCAGAGCCGATGTGAAGGTTATCATGTCAGACAATGCGAAGACCTTCAAGAGGACGAGCCTGGAGCTGCAAAAGCTGCAGAACCTGATGGAAGATAACGAAATCCGTCAATTTACTGCTCATGCTGGAATAAGATGGAAGTTCATTCCCGAACGAGCCGCCTGGTGGGGCGGGTTCTGGGAACGGCTCGTGCGCACTGTAAAGGACTGTCTAAAGGCAGTCATAGGAAAGGCCAAATTGAAGCAGCCGATCCTTGAAACTTTCTTAGCGGAGGTAGAGAGTGTAGTCAATCATAGGCCCCTAACTTATATTACCAACGATGCTAAAGATTTGGAGCCCTTGACCCCAGCTCATTTTTTGGGCAAATGCGGACTACTAGGCGGCGATAACTTTGAGCTTGATGGAAGCAATTTGGCAGAGATTTGGCGCACTAGAACCTTGATGACTAAGCGCTACATTAAAAGATGGCGCGACGAGTACTTGGCCCAACTACGAACCCTCCATTTCAATAAACCCTCGAAATCAAGAAGCTTAACAAAAGGCGACGTAGTATTGGTTCAGGATGATAATCAAGCGCGGCTAATGTGGAAGCTGGCAGTGGTAATAGCGACCTATACCGGACGTGATGGACGAACCAGAGCTTGCGATATTCGTTTAAAGAATCAGCAGGTGCTTAGACGACCGGTTCAATTGCTTTACCCCCTGGAAGTTCACTCCAGTTTTCCCGGGCCCGAGGATGTAAAAACTAAAAACTGAAGTTTAAATCTAACTGATGAATTCGATAAACATGTTTCATTTCATTCTAACTATTGTTTCACTATTGTTCCATTTCATTATACCTCATTCAACTTCACCTATACACACATATACAAACACTAATATGAGACTGTAATTAGACTTAAGATTTAGTAATAAAAGAACACTCGCAGCATACAGGCATTCTTTTCGGGTCCCGTGGACATATAATCTCAATATTTTTCACAGCTGCCACCTACCTTAGCACACTCACGGTCAAGGAAGGAAATGTATTTATATACTCTGACAGTCAAGCCGCCCTCAAAGCACTTGACTCTCATACAAACAATGCTAAAACACTTACTAAATGTCGATTATCTCTCAACGAGATCGCACGACATTTTGGTATACACCTTATATGGGTACCTGGACACCGCAACATAGAAGGTAACGAGTCTGCGGACAATCTGGCCAGAATAGGAACCACCATCGAGCTCCTTTCAGAGAGGAGTACGATAGGTATGCCTATGGCTACATTTAAGCTCCACATAAAAGATGAAACACTGAGTCTCGCTACGAATCGGTGGAAAAACCTTTCCTCCTGTGCAGTAGCGAGGCTTACGTGGCCAACATTCGACCAAAAACGTACTAAAACACTTTTACGTCACAGAAGGGAACACATATCACTTCTGGTGGGGACCCCTCACAGGTCACTGTCTTATTGGCAGACACGCAGCACGCCTAGGCGTCATTTACCATGACTTTTGCAGAAGTTGCGGACACGAAGAAGAGGAGGAATCGGTACAACACCTTTTGTGCCATTGCCCCGCCTTGAGTAGAAGGAGGCTCAGGACACTTGGTCAACCTCTGCTACTCAATCTCTCGGAGACATCCGGGCTAGAGATCCCAGCTCTACTCAAATTTATTCTGTCCACACAATGGTTCAGTAACGAGGACCCACCTCAGTATTAAAAAGGGTTAACAGGGAATAAATATGGCATCGCAATGGGCCCAAAGTGGCCCAAGTGGGAGAGCGACTTGTCGCTCTCAGCCATCGCAACCTAACCTAACCTTTCCAGTTGACTGGATAAATTTCAAAACAACTGGAGATAAGTAGATTTTACATATATACATATACCAATATGTACCAAGCTGCGACATAACTGCTAAGATCATATCTAGCAAATCGATCCCAAGCAGTTGTCTCTGGCTCATCCATTTTCCAATTCAAGATTCCTCAAGGATCTGTGTTAGGACCTCTTTTATTTATTGTCTATATAAATGATTTGCCAAATGTACTGTCTAAATGTAATATCCATATGTATGCCGACGATGTACAATTATATATAAGTCGCCCGTTGGTAGAAATTAATGAGTGTATTGTTGATTGTAATGATGAGCTAAACAAAACAGATAAGTGGGCCCAGCAAAATGGGATGAGTTTAAACTCTACCAAACCCAAATGTATTGTGATTTCCTAGAAGACCCTTAGTACTGCACAGCTGAGCCAACTCCAGATAAATGGAACAAAAATTGAATATTTTGATGATGTTGGCGGAAAGTGGGTGGGCTGGGCGTGAAAAGTGTTTGCGTATTGTTTCTATACTGTTGAAGGCGCCGCGAAGCGCGGCGGGTTATATGCTAGTCTATAAAAATATAAGAGTTCAACCTGACTGCAGCACAACTTACAAAATAAAAGGTAGGATTTTGAGGTTTTCACAGTAGTTTCAGCTTAAAGTGAGTACTAAGATCGGATTGTGGAAAATTCTGTCGGGATGTATGAAAAATTAGCGGCAAACTGTTCTATAAAACTTTTTTGTTTATCATCCGATCAGATTCAAACTTATTTTCAATGATCTATATGAAAATTCAATAATAACTGCATACCAATTTTCGGGGAAAATTACCTACGAGAAAAATGGCCGGAAAATCCTGCACGCTAAAAACTATTTTTTATCCGATTGGCTTAAAACTCAGTTTGCAAGGAGAGTAAGTGAAATAAATTGTGATGTAATTTTCCGATGTTAGAAAAGTTGAACCAACTGTCGGAAATTCCTGGAAAACTCTGTATGCAAAACTGATGGAAATGATGGGTTGCTGGAACTTCTGGTGAGATCCTTGTCACGTTCCAAGTGGATGTCGGTCAGCAGCAAAAAGAAGTACGCAGTTAATTTGAATGAGAATTTAAATAAAGACTTTATTTCATTTGACCATGGAGCAAAGAATATTAGAGAGAAAGGTTGCTCAGTCGACACCGCTTCTGTCAGAAAATTGTCAGCTGTTCGCTCTCATTTAGGCTCTCTAGATACTTTTTGGTGAGCTGTTCGCTCTCTCTGGATACATTTGGGTTATGGTCGTCTCCCTCTAACCACAGTGATTTCCTACTGGCACTTTGAAGTATCTTTTTGAGCACTATCGTTTAGCACCAGCAAAATTGAAAGGCAGCGCAAACGTTCTCTCTAATTCTAATTGCTCCATGATTTGACTACGTCCGCACGCTCCAAAGTACAAATGCTCACTGACTCTGAGTTGTGACGGCTCAGAGCATGATACAATTAAACAAGGTAGTCCATTCGGATTGCCGAAGTCGTTCGGTTTTTGGTCCCCTAATTTCAGTGCGTGCCTGCTTGTCAAACTGAAAGGTTGTGTGCGGATGGTTTTTTTCAGAGCTTGTTGTCGCAAGCACGTGCTAGGCGTAAAGTTTGTGCATGTTCCAAAATGTATTGCGAAAAGAGCTTTGTAGGAGCAGTCTCTGGGCTGTAGCCTTATTGAGAGCTCTAAAATTTGCGATACGCATTTTAGTGCTTCACAGTGGAAGTCGTTATCAGGCGCAGGGCAGCCACTGAAAAGAAGACGACTTAATTCGACTGCAGTTCCGTAGCTACTTGCTACATAGCTACTTGGCGGAGAAGTATGGCTTGGAATATATTTTAACAAGTCGTCTTAACCAAGATATTCTTGAAAACTTTTTTGGGGCCATGCGGTCGAGAGGTGGGCAGTTCGACCATCCGACTCCACTGCAGTTCAAGTATAGATTAAGAAAATATATAACAGGTATAACAAATACAACCGATTAATATTTCATTAATATTAACACCACTAATTGTCAAATGTTTAGATATATGTTTCAGCGATGTTTCTATGTTTGTATTGTGCTCCGTATTTTGTGCTGTCATTCATGTTTTTTTTTTTTAATTATTATCAGTTATTAATAACCTTTAAATCTTATTTAGCTAAGAATACAGAATTGTGGAATGGCAAGCAAGACGATTCTGATGAGTGGTTTAATCTTGACTTTTCTCAAGCCGTCCAAAATATTGAAAACAAAGAGAACGAGCCTGAAGATTGAAGATGTTACACGCCGCTGAGCAGGTCGATATTAGTGTAAATAGAAAACAATTTTATTTTAAGATACGTATATACTTTAGAATTAAGAGCTTGAACAAGAGAATGGCTGTCAAACAACAAAAACAAAGAATTATGTCTAACTCAAAACTAATAAAAATAAAATTATAAACACTCGAACTCTTGTCATAACTAAGAAAACTTTTAGCCCCATGCACCGTGCGCGGGTTAATCGACGCACTATGTAGCCGTTTCACTCACACTAACTATTCAACGCTATTTCACTCGCACTTATATCAGGGGACTATGATTTTGCCGAATGGACTACCTTGTTTAATTGTATCATGGCTCAGAGCGCGTTCTGTCGCAGACAGGGTTGCAAGACATACAGATGTGCATTGGAAATGTTATCGATTTTGAACACCTTTCCTCAATGTAGATTTGTATGCATAGCAAATTACAACTTAGTTCAGATTCATCAACTTTACAAAATTACAATGCTTCTGCTTCGGCAGATTTATTGCGAGAACATCAGCTATCATATCATTTGTCGATACATTTTTCAATTCAATTTCACCTTTCTGGATGACCTCCCGGACGAAATGATGCCTGATGTCAATTTGTTTTGACCTCGAATGATGAACAGGATTTTTAGCCCAGCTTTGTGCACTTAGATTGTCCCCATAGAATACCTTAAATGACTGCACATTTCCACAGCAGATCTCAACAACCAATCGTCTCAAGTGCAACGCCTCCTTTGTTGCTGAATACAGAGCCATGTATTCTGCCTCCGTGCTGCTCAAAGCCACATAGTCCTGTTTCTCTGACTTCCACGAAATTGGCCCACTTGATAGGAAGAAAACATATCCCGTGTATGATCTGCGGTTAATCAAGTCACCACCTCAATCAGCATCCACGTATCCTTCTAGCGCCTGGCCACAAGCACGATAGTTCAAGTTGAACCCGATCGTTCCTGCCAGATACCGCATCACATACTCCACTCCAGTGACATGTTCGCTACGCGGCTCGCTGTTTCTTTGTGCCAACTTAACCACAGAATGGCCGTCTGTGGCCCAGCGGTTAGTGTGCTGGGCGGGAGTTCGTGGCTTCGATCCCGCCTCTGAACATCTAATAAAAAAAGTTTTTTTCTTTCTTTAGAAAAATAGCTTTTGCACATACGGTCACCTTAACCAAATATTGAATGTGTGAATTTTACTTTTCATGCACGACACATTCTCTATGCCAGACACCACATTATTTTTTACAAGATCAAGCTGGAGTAATTCAAATGGCCATACCAGTTATGCCAAACTATTGCATTCTTGTGCACTGCGGCAAAGCATGAACTGCGTTTTTCCTCAATAACGAATAACTTATTTCTTCTGGGAGCCTTTAATATTTCCTCGCCATTCTGGCGAACAATTGCATTATTCCGATCGAACATCACAGTGCAACCTCGTTTGATGGCCCGCGTTACTGATATAAAATTTCCTTTCACACCTGGAACATGCAACACGCTCTCCAACTTCAGCTCGCATAATCCTGTCTGAAGTTTAACGTCCCCTCTGCCAACTGCCTTTATGACGTTATTGTCAGCCAACTCAACATCTTCTGCATGTGATACGTAATTCTCGAACATATTTCGAACGTAACACATATGTCATTCTTTTATAAACCGAACAGTTAAAAAAATTTTTATTTTTCATTTTAATAAAAAAAAATCGGAAATTAGATCTGATTAGATATGATATAGATGTCCGATCTGTGTGATGTTGGCAATTTTGAAAAGCTTGATAAATATAATATAAAGCCCACTTGCCAAGTTTCAGTCGTAGAGCTTTTAAACTGACTGAGTGGCAACGCATTCTTTAAGGACAACTTTTTGTTTGTTTATAACTTCAAAAATTCATAACTTTTAAACTATAAAAGTCTCCATCTTTTTGAAAACACCAAAATTTAAGTCATATTTAGGGCAATAAATTGTTTATCCTTAGAAGCTATATCATGGTGGTTAACACTTAGAAAAAATTATAAATAATTTTTAGCAACAATTACTTAATATTATTAAATAATTTAAAAATCTATAAAACTATTATTTGCGTAGCTACAGTAAAATACTTTTCACCAGTATCAATTTGATACCTGTCCGATAAACCAAACCTGAGATATCACGTTTTTAAAAAACTCCTTTTTTCCATTTTTTCGTTTTTGACGATTTTTGAAATTGTTTATAAAATTAACAAAAAATTTTTGTGCAAAACCGCAAATTACGTTATGATGGGCATGTCGAGATCTAATTTCGGATTTTTTTTTCATTAAAATAAAAAATAAAAATTTTTTTAACTGTTCGGTTTATAAAAGAATGACCCATATGTGTCGTTGCACCAGAGTCCACACTCCGGCTCGAACATTCTAGATCGCCTGCGTCCGTAGCCGCCAAAATTGTAAACGAACGTTGCAGCTCTGGTTGTTGTTGGTCACTTTTTTGCGATTTTTCCTTGCCCTTGTTCCTGCAGTCTCTTTTGTAATGCCCGCGTTGCCTGCAATTGTAGCACTGAATATCAGCCATGTCTTTCCTTTTTCTGACCGCCGCCACCGTGCTCCGCCCTTTGCTGGGAATGCCTGCTGCTCACTTTGTAGCGATTTCCCTTCCTCCAGCAACTTGATCCTCAATCTCTCCAGAGAAGGTAAACGCGTTTCCTTGGCTACGACGAAATTTTCGTACTCCTTTGGAAGACTTGAAAGCAATATTATCGAAGCCAGCTCATCTCCTAGCCTTATATCCACTTCTGCAAATTTATCCACTGTTGAGCAAAACGTATTCACATATTCGTACATTCCGTCATCTCCTGCCATTCGCAGCCCAAGCAAATTTTTATATAGCGACGCCTTCCTTGTTGGTCCGCTCGGCTCATGTACATCTTTGAGCGTTTTCCCAGGCACTTGCCGCTGTTTGACAACTCTTGCGGTAACACAACTGTGTAGGTCTCACGTTCAAAGTTATCATGGCCAATGCCTTTTCATTGAGTACATCCCCGGCTCCTGGAATTCCGATAGGCCTCGTCTCGCCTACAACTCTCCACACCTCGGCATACACCAACACGCTGCGCATCTGGATGCGCCAGGAATCATAGTTTCCAACATCCAATTTCTCGATTTGGTAAAATGACGTCATCATTGACCACGCGTTTTATGCCGTATTTCTGTGAAACTTCGTAATTAAATTCCAGCTAATTTCTGCAAACCGCTGCCTACACTCGCGTGTCTCTGGGCCCACAACCTAATGGAAATGGTTGGTTGCTGGAACTTCTGGTGATATCCTTCTCACATTCCAAGTGGATGTCGCTCGCTTCAAAGTACAAATGCTCACTGACTCTGAGTTGTGACGGCTCAGCGGGCGTTCTGTTGCAAGACATACAGATGTGCATTGGAAATGTTATCGATTTTAAACAAAAACAAACCCGACTGACTAGAAAATCGGTTTGTAAAGATAGAATATGAAAAACTTTTAAATGGTGATGAGCGTCCCTGGGTAAGCCATATCTTGCAAAGCAGAAGCTATATGATATTCTCGACGATATATATAACGAGAATTGGGAGAGGCTGGTATCCTACTTTAAATAAGCGGTGGTTTATAGAAAAGAGTTTTTAGAAATAATTTAGAATATTTAATGGAAAAATTCCAAAACGCGGGCGTACTAGTAATATATATGTAAGTGAAGATCAAAGGAGTGTATCGTGGGTGTCACAAAAATATCTAGAGATTTTGGCCTAGGTTGGTTTGCAAATCGCTCGAAAAATCCGTCGGTGTGCCAGAACTTCAAGAGATTTCATTTTCTAATTTGAAAATCGAGTTGGAAGGTTTGTGTACATGCTTAATGGTCAATCTCTATCCAATCTATAAACAGGTTGCCCTTTCTCGCAAAAAGAATTTCCCATCTTCTAGTTATGAGTTAATTTGATGTTTAAATGAAATTTTTATACCCTGTACCCATTAAAAATGGGTAAAAGGGGATAATGAAGTTGTGCAAATGTATGTAACAGGGAGAAGGAAACATCTCCGACCCTATAAAGTATATATATTCTTGATCAGCATCAAAAGCCGAGTCGATTTAGCCATGTCCGTCTGTCCGTCCGTCCGTCTGTCCGTCTGTCTGAATGAACGCGTCGATCTCAGAGATGGTAAGAGATAGAGGTTTGACATGTATGGGACAAATGCTTTTTTACGACGAGATCGTTTGTTCAAATTTTGGCCACCCCCCCCCCGCCCCCGATTTGGAAAACGTTATACTCCACAGTTAAGATAGACGATTCGTACTTTCTAGAGATAGTTAGTAATTAGCAAAATAAATCGATTTGCCGAAGAAATGATAAAAATCGGATGAACGGTTCTCAAGTTATGAGCAAAAAAGTGAACCAAGCCCCCTCCCTAGCAACCACCCCTCCCACCCTAAAAAATGTTGCATACTTTTCGGATGGTCACACTAAGGAACGCAGGAACACTGTTAAACATGTTTTTTCATGAGTAACGGGTATATCGAAGTCGGTTAGAGCCGACTTTAACTTACGCTCTCGTTGTCAATTGTACAGGGTATATTGAAGTCGGGCTACTCGACTGCAACGGTTTACTTGTTTTTAATTGTGTTATATGTTTTATGATGCATTTTTAAATTATAATTAAAATTTAAGTCAGATTCTCTAAAAATAAAATGCAAAATAAAAATTTGTTTTCCCCAATCATAAAATATACCCTGACAACCCTTAGCGCTCGTTGGTAAACGGAGGGCGCCACCAAATGTCACCATATGCAGGTGGCGCCAGCTGAGGTTGAGTAGCGAGTTGGATTGTCAGCATTCGGTTGGTTTTGCAAACATTTATTGAAACGCAAATTTTAATATTAAAAAAAATATGTAATTCATTTTATGCTACCTATCCAGAAAAAGAATTTTGCTTACATTTCAAAAATAAAATTGGGTTTTTTTAAATTGTTTGGGTGGTGAATTTAGCCAAATCTCCCATCAAAACACGAGAGATTTGAAACCAATCAAAAGAGATTTCTGTGACACCGAAAATTGGTTTTGGGTTGGAAATTGGTTGGAAAAGATTTCTGTGACACCGCTGTTTATACCAAATGCGGTATATCTTCCTAATAATCTAAGATCTAGGTGAATGATAAATGGGCTGATAGACGGACCGGGCTAGATTGACTTTACTATTGACTGTTGAAACCGAAAATTCTTTCTTCTGTTAGTAATACATATAAGGTTCATAAAATTGGTTATAATAATGCGATTTAAGTCAAATATGCGCCATTTTGTTCGATGACGAGTTCCCAACGAGATTCCAATTTCATAATGCCCCTCTTATAGAAGCTCGCTTCCCTATTGGCAAAAAACTCGGAGAGCCAATTTTCAGAGGACTCTCTTGTGGCCAACTTTGGTGGTAATCACTTGGTGCGAGATCCGGACTATACGGTGGATGCAAAAGAACCTCCCTTCCGAGCTCCCGGAGCTTCTGGCGCGTCACCAAAGATGTGTGTGGCCTGGCGTTGTCCTGATGGAAGACAATTCGGCCTCTGTTGATCAAAGATGGCCTCTTCTGCATGAGTGCTGCATTCAGTTCGCGATCCAGTTGTTGGCAGTACAGGTTCGAATTGAGCGTTTGGCCATAGCTAAGCAGCTCATAGTGGATGATTCCCTGCCAATCCCACCAAACACACAGAAGAACCTTCCTGGCCGTCAATACAGGCTTGGCCACCGTCTGGGCAGCTTCACCGATTTTCGACCACGACCGTTTGCGCTTCACGTTGTCGTAAGTGACCCACTTTTCATCGCCAGTCACCATCCGCTTCAAAAACGGGTCGATTTTGTTGCGATTCAGAAGCGATTCGCATGCATCCATACGGGCAAAAATGTTTTTTTGCGTCAAGTCGTGTGGCACCCATACATCGAGCTTCTTTTTGAATCCAAGCTTCTTCAAATGGTTTATAACGGTTTGATGACTCATGCCCAGCTCTTGGCCGATGCTACGGCTGCTACTATGCCGGTCTCTTTCGATCAATTCAGCGATTTTATCGCAATTTTCGACGACAGGCCTTCCGGACCGTGGCGCATCTTCGATCACCTCTGCACCAGAACGAAAACGTTGAAACCATCCTTGTGCGGTGGAAATTGAAACTGTATCCATAAACTGCACAAATTTTATTGGCAGCATGAGATGCATTTTTGCCATTATCGTAGTAGTACTGTAAAATATGCCGTATTTTCTCTTCATTTTGCTCCATGTTTGCGACGCTATAACTCACGAACGACTAAAAACAAACAACAATAAATCAAACACGTGTTAGCGCGTGAAAAGAGCTTTCCAAAAAGCTCTAGCGTGAACCGATGCGACGAATACAACTAGAACTATGCGCTTGCAACGACAAGCACGCATGTGTCCGGATGTTTGTAACGCACAGAAGGAAACATCTCCGACCACATAAAGTATATATATTCTTGATCAGCATGACGAGCTGAGTTGATATAGCCATGTCCGTCTGTCCGTCCGTCTGTCCGTCTGTTTCTATGCTATCTCCTCCGTCAGTTTTAAAGCTATCTCAACCAAACTTTGCACGAAGTCTTTTTACGCTGCACATTTGTCGGAACCGGCCGGATCGGATGACTATAGCATATAGCTGCCATAGGAACGATCGGTTGAAAAATAGTTTTAGTGAGAAAAACTTTTTTGTTTTCAATGCTATCGCTCCCACTTTGGACAGATCTATATTATATACTACCACACAATTTTGTAAAGTTTGATTTAAATCGGATGACTATAGCATATAGCTGCCATAGGAACGATCGGTCCAAAATGTAGTTCTAGTGAGAAAAACTTTTTTGATGAATATATCGTATAGCTATATATCAAACTGGCAGCATATATCATGCTCCAAGGGTATATAAACTTAGGTACAGCCGAAGTTAGCTTCCCTCTATTTTTTTTATTTCTTATACCTCTTTTGTTACCTTAAATAGCATGGAGTATGTATTAAATTCGTATTTTACGCAGTATATGTTTGGATATAGATTTTGTGCTCTTTTGCCCGTTTTAAATTAAAGCAAAATGATTGGAAGCTTTTTGAATTTGCAGTTGACGCGGAAAACAATTTTGGTAAAAATTATGAAAATTGAGTTTAAATATTCAATGTTGGTACTAGAAGCAACCGAAATATGCTAAATTACTTGTGTTGATTACACTATCTTATTCGCATTCTTGAGGTCAATCGCTGTATGAGCTAAATGAACTCGTTCTTTCTGTATATTTCCCCATAAGAGGTAAATGAGGTTATCAGGGAAGGATGAGCAAATCACTGTCAAGAATGATCTATCTATTATCACATTATATAGCTAGGCTAGATTTTCTAGCGATATGCAATCCAACTCCCCAAGTGTTACCAAAAGGAACAGCAGCTGTGTTAATGCCGTTGCGTGGGTAGAGAGGGTTTTAGCTCAGATGTGTTGGCCTGGTCCAAGGCAACCGTCAAGTGTTTCATTCTTTGACGGTACGACCGCTGCTACTAATGCCCGCCAGTCGCTTTTGCCCCGTGAGAGATGGCAACAGTTATTTACACCAAGTTTGATAATGTCTTTCCGCACCTGGTCGTCCCATCTTAGTGGTGGCCGTTTCACCTTGCCTTGCCCCAGTTCTTTCGCATTCCTCTTGTAGACCCCTCTTGCTGGAGATTGTTCGTCCATTTGGGTAACATGTCCTAGCCAGCGCACCCGCGGTTGCTTTATGCGCTTGACTAGACTAGTATCGTCATAGAGCTCGTACAGTTCGTCATTTTTTCGGATGCAAAAATCCTCGCCAACCCATCAAAGGTCCATAAATCCTCCAAACAATCTTTTGCCCGAAAACGCCAATCGCCGCCTCATCCTCTGATAATATTACCCATGCCGTTGCGCAGTGTTGCAGGACTGGAATGATAAGTGACTTGTATAGCGCTATTTTCGATCTTCGAGCGAGGTCTCTGCTCTTAAACTGCCTACTGAGCCCATAGTAGCATCTTTTGGTGAGCGTGATTCTTCTTCGGATTTCCAGGTTGATGTTGTTGTTGCCGGTTATCATCGTTCCGAGGTAGACAAAGTCCTCTACAACTTTATAGTTATACTCTCCCATTGAAACAAATGGTCCAAGCCGCGTAGTCTTCTGTTTCGAAGATACAAGGTACTTTGTTTTGTCATCGTTTACAGCTAAGCCCATCAGTTCTGACTGCCTCACAATCGCAAAGCTTACCGCCCTTTCGGTTTTGCCGATAATGTCAAAATCATCGGCATATGCAAGTAGCATTACATCTTTATTAAAGATGGTGCCCGATCTGTTGGCATTTGGGCACTGACTCAGTATAAATCAGTATATATCCATCAGCAGATTAAAGATGTCACACGATAAGGTACCACCTTGCCTAAAACCTCTTTCGGTATCAAAAGGCTCGGAGAGGATCGTTCCTATTTTGACGGAGCTTTGAGTGCTTCTCAACGTCATCATGCAAAGTCGACCGTACTTTGCTGGTATACCAAAGGTAGACAGGGCTTCAAAAGAGAAAGAGAACTCTTGGGTGTGATAGACGTGCTTTATTTGTGTTCCGTATTGAAATTTTTTTTGTGATTTCTATAGTGCCTTAAATTTGTTCAAATCAACTTAAATCGTTGCATTAATTTTACCCACTGTCGGTGAGTGCTTTGCTTTCTAGTTGTGCATCTTGGTATTATTAAATTAATAAATACAAATAACCCGGCGTCTGTCCTGTGTATTTTGTTTGTGTTTTGGTTTTGCTAACTTCGATTTGGCGGTTCCCCGTTCCCCCCTCTCTTAGTGTGTGTGTTCGCTGTTGCCTACTCTCAGAGTGCATCGCTCTCACCGCAAATTTGTTGTTGTCGTTTGCAAAGAAAGCTTTGAGCTTTGAGCTTTTGTACTCATTACATCGCTCTGAGAGTGAGTTATTGATACGCGCTTTGATTTGCAAATCTTTTGATCTTGAACCCCCGTGGTAAATTTAGGAGAATGTCGTGCTGCAAAAAGTCTTGCTCATACAAAGATGCACTTGAGTCAGATCAATGTCGTTTTTTCAACTTAACGCAGTACCAAACAATTTAAATAAATTGTTGGATCTCGTTTTTGTCTCTGACAGCGCGAATGTTGTTGTCTCTAGGTCTGCCCTTCTATCACTGCCAGAAGATATATACCATCCTACTCTTGAAATCTCTATTTCAGTTATTGGACCTACCTCATCGACTGTTATGATTTCGAATAAGCCTCGTCGTTGTTTTCGTAAAGGAAACTTTACGTTATTAAATCAACTTATTTGTGCAACAGACTGGACTCCTTTGTACGATGCGGTTGATTTAGACTTAGTTTTTTCCTTTTTCTATGAATCTCTTAGATATCTGTATTCCTAATAGCGTTGCTTCTCCCGCGTCAGTTAATCCTCCTTGGATCTGTCCTAGACTTTCTAATTTAAAAAAGTGAGAAAGTCGGTCAAGCCCGACTATAACATACTCTGTACCTAGAGTACGAGCTGTATGCAATGCTGCTGCTGCGCTCATCATTAAATTTTTCTCTCTCTCTCTCCCTCCCTCTCTCTCTCTTTTTCTAAGAATGTGCAGCGTTGGTTGGGCATGGTTGGGAGGGGGGTGGAGGGGGTGATTCACTTATTTGCTCATAACTTGAGAACCGCTCATCCCATCTTTATAATTTCTTTAGCAAATTTATACATATTGCTAATGACTAACTATCTCTAGAAAGAACAAACCCTCTATCTGCAAAACTGTGGAAGATATGACGTTTTTTCCAATTTGAGGGGGCGTAGCAAAAATTTAAAATAAACTTGATCTGCCTGCAAGTATAAAAAGCATTTGCCCCATACACGCCAAACCTCGATCTCTTACCATCTCTGAAATCTGTTTGTTCATACGGACGGACAGACGGACGGACAGACGGACATGGCTATATCGACTCGGCTGTTGATGCTAGTCAAGAATATATATACTTTATAGGGTTGGAAATGATTCCTTCTCCCTGTTACATACCTTTGCACAAACTTATTATACTCTATGTACCTTCGGTACAGAGTATAAAAATATTAAGTCTAGATGCTTCAAAAAGTATAAAAGTTCTCGTTCTGCCGTTGACTTTTCTGAATACTCAATTGCAAAATCGAACTTTACACTTTTCAATGCTGAGTGCTACAGGAAATATCTTGTCCGATGTAAAATTCAATTCGCAGAGGACCCTAAGCAATTCTACAGCTTTGTAAACTCTAAACGTAGGTCTTCTTCTTTACCTTCTTCTTTTTTCTAGGCGACCAAAAGGCGAACGATGACTCCACAGCCGTTGACCTGTTCGCCGACTTCTTTCAATCTACTTATTCCTCTACGCGCTTTACTAATACTTCTTATCCTTATAACATTTCTTCTTCTAACTCGATAACTGCTCCCTCGATTTCCGAAAGCTCCTTACTTTCTCATTTAAAATCATTAAAATCTTCATTCTCCCATGGGCCTGACAACATTCCAAGTTGTGTGCTCAAAGAGTGTTGTATTTCTTTGTGCAATCCATTGCTTAAGCTTTTTAATCTATCGTTAGAATCTGCTATTTTTCCAAATCTTTGGAAAGAATCCTATATTATTCCTCTTCATAAAAAAGGTGGTATATCCTTTTATAGGGGCATAGCTAAACTATCCGCTATTCCAAAATTATTTGAACAGATTATAACCTCTTCCCTACAGCACTATTGTAAATCGATTTTATCACCTTTCCAACATGGATTTACAAAGCGTCGGTCAACTGCGACCAATTTACTTGAATTTACCTCAATGGTTAACGATGGATTCCTTTTAAAAAAAACAAACTGATGTCATCTACACCGACTTCAGTAAAGCATTTAATTCTGTGAACCATGATCTGCTCCTCGTTAAACTTGATCGTTTAGGATTTCCATCCCCTTTTCTACTTTGGATTTCGTCGTATTTAAAAGATAGAACTCAAAAAGTTCTGCTTTGCTCTAACACGTCAAAGTCTGCCTTTGTCACTTCTGGTGTGCCACAAGGCAGTCACCTCGGCCCTTTGTTTTTTACTCTTTTTATACCCTTGGAGAGGGTATATTAAAATTGTACGGATGTTTGTAACGCATAGAAGGAAGCATCTCCGACCACATAAAGTATATATATTCTTGATCAGCATGACGAGCTGAGTTGATAAAGCCATGTCCGTCTGTCCGTCCGTCCGTCTGTCCGTCTGTCCGTCCGTCCGTCTGTTTCTATGCTATCTCCTCCGTCAGTTTTAAAGCTATCTCAACTAAACTTTGCTCGAAGTCTTTTGGTATAAATACGCTGCACATTTGTCGGAATCGGCCGGATCGGATGACTATAGCATATAGCTGCCATAGGAACGATCGGTTGAAAAAGTAGTTTTAGTGAGAAAAACTTTTTTGTTTTCAATGCTATAGCTCCCAACCCTCGTATTTATAAGTTTTCTATGATTTCACATAATTTCACCGAGATTTATCAAAATCGGACAACTATATAGTATAGCTGCCATACAAAAGATAGGTCTGAAAAAAAGTCTTAGTGAGAAAAACTTTTTTGTTTCCAATGCTATCGCTCCCAAACTTTGTACAGATCAATGTTATATACTGCCACACAATTCTGTTAAGTTTGATTTAAATTGGAGGACTATAGCATATAGCTGCCATAGGAACGATCGGTCCAAAATGTAGTTCTAGTGAGATAAAGTTTCTTGATGAATATATCGTATAGCCGTATATCAAACTGGCAGCTTATATCATGCTCCAAGGGTATATGAACTTCGGTACAGCCGAAGTTAGCTTCCCTCTATTTTTATTAATGATCTCCCCACAATAATTTCGAATTCTCGGATACTTAGGTACTAATTTTATCTTCCAACGACCCGATGCACTCCATCAAATTGCAAGATGACTTAAACTCCGTGCAGTCCTGGTGTCTGATTAATCAATTACACCTTAATTGCTCCAAGTGCATGTTCATGACTTTTCATCGTTGCAAGACCTCGCTGGCTAACTATACGATTGGCAATGAACCCTTCGAACGAATTTCTACAGTCGTTGATCTTGGAATTCTTTTTGACCCCAAATTGAGTTTCAATCCTCATATCTCCTCTATTGTTAATAGAGCAAATGGTGTACTCGGATTCATTAAACGTTGGTCGAAAGACCAAGTCCGTCCTGTTCTTGAATACTGCTCGTCCGTCTGGTGTCCGCAGTACAAAAAGCATATAGATCGTATTGAATCTGATCAGAAGCAATACTTGCCCTACGTGGCTTAAACTGGGACCCTAACCTTCGTGTGCCATCGTACTCTAACAGACTCTTGCTTATTGACCTTCCTTTGTTAGCTTACCTTAGAAAAGTATTAGGTGTTTCTTTTCTTCATAAACTAATTATTGGTGAGATTCTTCTGAACTTGCCTTAACTTCTCCGTTCCTTCTAGGCCAACCAGAAACTATTTTCCTTTAATATTGCCTAGATGCACAACTGATCATGCAAAGCACAATCGATTTCGAGTCTTATGTCAAAATTATAATGATCTCTATCAGCTGCTCTCAACAGATCTCTCTCTCTTCTCTCTAAAAACGTCCCTCTATAATTATCTTAGGGGAAATCTCTGACCTCTCCCGGCTGTGAGTAGGGGCATAGCTTGCCGGACTGGCTAAAAAATCTTCCCCCACCGGGTCAGAGATTTCTGTTTATTTAATTTTAAGTTTATCTTATAAATTTTTTATTTTTAGTTAGTTTTAAATTTCACTTTTAGATAGTATTTTTTTCTCTTTTCTTAAGTTTGTTCTCTTTATATCTAATTTATTTTAGTTTTATTATTATTTTTTTTCCTTTGCTCCTACTTACGTTTTGGTTTATTTTAACGGTAACGTCCGCTGAATATTTCTTGAGGACATTCACCAAATCGATATCAGCACCATCTCTGTTGAAGATGCGGACATTCCAGGTGCATATCCTTTAATCGTGGTCCTTAAAACGTTTGCGTGGGTCGTCGTCAGAGGGGGTCCGTATCCGAGGCATTGTTTTCGCAGATTCATTGGTAGTGATTTTTTTTGCTGGTGGGTACCCTGTACGAATGGTTTATATGATTCCCGTAAACCAGCTATCGTGGCGGGACTACTCGGAGAGCATGCCGCTTCACATGTAAAAGGCGAGCTTTGATTTTCAAATGCAGACACAGCAGGTCCAACCTGCTGCATCATTTCCTATTCGTCGCTTTTTATATAATGAATTATGCTAGAGCACATCTGCTACAAACAAAAACATAAACAACATACGCCATAAATTAACTTGTTCAGAGCGACAATTTCTGGTTCACACTGTTCGTGTGTGGAATAAGTTACCTACATAAATAAAAATAGTTAGTAACGCAACGCAATTAAGGGTTAAACTAAAAGAATTTTTAATAGGAGACAATTAATAATAATATTTAATTCTACAAATCATAATAATAATAATTACAATATAATGAAAATCAGTTTATATGTAGTTAAGTTTAAGTAGAAGTAGGATTAATGATAATACTATGATCTTTTTTTGTATGTGACTAGTGCACTAATGTAAAAGGTTATCCGTGTAGCACTAGGAATCAAGAAATTAAAAATTCAATAAACAAATAAAACCGATACCGAAGATAAACTCATTTTCCTAAAGGTACTTCTTTTCCCAATCACAAACTAGCTTTTTCGGTCCCACTAAAAAAATTATGGAAGAAATTGCTACCAAATGTTCGGGATCATAAAATTTATATTATTTTGTAAACTAGTGTTATCTTTAAAACTGCCCTTTGTTACAATTAAAAACTCACTTCTACTACTAATATTACTTAAAATTACAGTCTAAACAGCCAATCCGGAATATTTGCTAATGGAAATCTGTCAATTCTGCTGACATCACACGTTGATATTATATGGATGGAGAAGTCCTTGTATCTTCAAAATCATAAGCTTATTGTCTCAAAAAATAACGAAACAATCTCTGCTGAATCCAAGGCATACAAATCAGAAAAATTAAACAGCAGCTTGAAAAATTTATTTCTCGTTAACTGCACGAAGATGGATATAAGTGAGTCTGAAGTTAAAGCTAAAAAGGAAATTAAAAATAATAGAATTACAAGCATTGCTGACTTTGGATACCTTCCAGCTTCCATGAATGTGCTGGGAAATTGCAGAAATAATGATAAGAGATTGTGCTTCAATATCTTAGATGAAAAGGTTCCAGGTAAGAATGGCTGCTCTCGAGAGAACGATCCAATATATAGTAGTTTCCCTCAGGTCTTTATGCTTATAGTTGCTTATGCGATTAATTCACTGATTACTTGGGTTCTTGTTATTCCCGTTACTCTTTGAGTAATAAGGGTATCCTATAGTCGTGCAAATGTATATAACAGGCAGAAGAAACCATTTCCGACCGATAAAGTATATATTGTGACACAGAGCTTTTCAGTGCCCATTATAAGATGATTGTGGTCGCGTGTGGCCCAGCGGTTAGAGTGCTGGACTGCTGGGCGGGAGGTCGTGGGTTCGATCCTGTTTCTGAACATCAAATAAAAAAAATTTTTTTTTTCTTTAGAAATTAGCTTTTACACATACGGTCACTTTCACCAGCTATTGGTGCCAGCTGTGAAGTAACTAGCCATGAAAAAGCAAATTCTCAAACTTTGCCCTTCGGTTTCGGCGTTAAACTGTAGTTCCCTGTCTCTTGTGCGAAAAATTTAAGCAACACACGCCAAGAGATTGTGAGAAGCTGGGCTTGGCCCCTTTGGGGCTGTATAGCCGATTTTACATTTACATTTTTTGAAGATGATTCCTTCAATTTGTTATAAAACCACGAACACCTAAGTTCCGTTCAATTTTAGTACAATGTTTATTGAGTTTTCGGCGAAGAGTAACACTTGATGCTAGACCCTTTATGAATTACAAGTTTATATTCGGACCCAGAGCTTTTTGCTAATTTACAAATCAGAGCCGATTGGAAATGACGAGAATTCTTCTGTAGCTAGCTGGTTCATCGCACGGACTGCTAAAAACAAGGCTGAGTTCGTGCCTTAAGTGACGGTGCACAATTTAAACGCTCTCAATTCCTCATCAGGCGTATCCCGCCAAAAAATGCAATGGAGAAAAATATCGAGAGGGGACACAGCGATACATTTTGCAAATGTCAGCAGCCAAGCCATTAGCAACTGTGTGAACACGAAGCAGAATCGCTACTAATTTGGGTTGAATAGTAGGCCCAGATATCAATATATCGTTTAGAGAATATCCAGTTAAGGTGCTGGTTAATCCATCGAAGACCACTCGTAGCCTAGTTGTCGTCTTATGTTCTCTAATGACAGAGTGATGCGGCAGGAAAAACTTGCGTTGACAGAGTGAACCGGCTTCAACTGGAGACATATACTGCAATTCTAAATATTCCTGCATGAATGCCGAATATTGTGCCTTCAGAATATTGCGCTGAAGTTTTCGCTCTGAGTTCAGAAATCCATTATGAGCTTGTTAATATGAATCCCCAAGAAGATTTTCACTTAGCTTCAGAGGCAAGGTTAGGTTAGGTTGTGATGGCTGAGAGCGACGAGCCGCTCTCCCACTTAGGCCACTTTGGGCCCATTGCGATGCCATATTTATTCCCTATTAACCCTTTTTAATACTGAGGTGGGTCCTCGTTAATGAACCATTTCGTGAACAGAATAAATTTGAGTGGAGCTGGGATCTCTAACCCGGATGTCTCCGAGAGAATGAGTAGCAGAGGTGTTGCAACTTCTGCAAAAAAATGGTAAATGACGCCTAAGCGTGCTGCGTGTCTGCCAATAAGACAGTGACCTGTGAGAGTCCCCATCAGAAGTGATATGTGTTCTCTTCTGTGACGTAAAAGTGTGTTAGTGCGTTTTTGGTCAAATGTTGGCCGCGTAATCCTCGCTACTGCACAGGAGGAAAGGTTTTTCCACCGATTCGTAGCGAGACTCAGTTTTTCCGCTTTTATGTGGAGCTTAAATGTCGCCATAGGCATACCTATCGTACTCCTCTTTAAAAGGAGCTCGATGGTGGTTCCTATTCTGGCCAGTTTGTCTGTAGACTCGTTACTTTCTATGTTGCGGTGTCCAGGTACCGCGATCTCGTTGAGAGGTAGTTGACATTAAGTAAGTGTTTTAGCATTGTTTGTATGAGAGTCAAGTGCTTTGAGGGCGGCTTGACTGTCAGAGTATATGAATACATTTCCTTCCTTGACCGTGAGTGTGCTAAGGTAGGTGGCAGCTTCCTGGATGGCTACCACCTCTGCTTGGTACACACTACAGTGGTCAGGAAGGCGGAACGATAAGTTCAAATCTAGGTTGGGAGAGGAAATTCCCCCTTCTACTTTTTCGTCGAGCTTAGAACCATCAGTGTAGATGTTAGTGGCGTTAGCTCTGCTGTGGGGCAGGTTGTCCCAATCGTTTCGGCTTGGGATATAGACGTCGTAAAATTTGTCGAACGTCGTTTGCGGTATACAGTAGTCTGTACTTAATGGTATACCCGTTTGGTCTTCGAGTATGGTAGCGTGTCCCGAATTGCCCCTATTCCAGGTATCGGATTCTCTTAGTGTTAAGGCTGTTGTGGTAGCCATTTGCTTAGCTACGAGGTCTAGTGGTAGAAGGTGAAGAATAGTATTTAGCGCTTCCGTTGGTGTCGAGCGGAGAGCGAGCGAAGAAACGAGGATAGGCTGATTGGCCTATAATCGTTTGGTTTCACATGTGAAGCTTTGCCAGCTTTCGGTATGAAGATTACTTTAGTTTCTCTCCACCTAGTGGGGATGTAGTTGACCTTAAGACAGCTTACATAGATTGTGTGAAGCCAGGTCATTGTGTACCCAATTGTTTGTTGTAGTTGGACAGGGCATATGTTATCGAGACCTGCCGACTTAAATGGTTCGAACGAATCGATAGCCCATTTAATTCTGGTCTCCGTGACAATGGTTTTGTCGTATTGCATAGAAAGGTCGGTTGGCCTAACCTGAGGTATTAAGTTAAGGAAGCATTCAGGAAAGTGAGTGTTTAGCAGAAGATTTAGAGATTCCTCGCTCGAGTCGGTCCAGGTGCCGTCAGTTTTTTGTAAGAGTCCTGGCGAGGTTGGTGAGCTAGCCAGAATCTTTCTGAGCTGTGATGCATCAGAAGTAGATTCAATATTACTACAGAAATGAGTCCAGGAGGTGCGCTTTGCCCTCCTGGTAGCTTTCTTATAAGTACGCAACTTTTCTTTATATAACTCCCAAGCGGTTGTTTCGTCATTATATTTGGCTACGTTAAATGTATGTCGACATTCTTTTCGGAACTTATCCAGCTCTGCAGACCACCAAGGTGGTTTAAAGGTGGATTTCATTTTTCTAGGGGGCAGGTCCTATTAAACGAGTCCGTATACGGGAGGGTAAGCGTATCCACAAGTTAATCTATCTGTTTCCCCGTACTTGGTGTGTATGGTGTGGATGGTCCAAGCTTTTTAGAGAGAAGTTTGTTATGTACTTCCCAATTGGTCTTTTTTGGGTTCTGTATCCTTTTGGGTAAGGGACACTTATTTGTTAGTACGACCTCTATGTATCGAAAAAGTGCTCTGGAAGCACCTTCCATGATATCAATTGGTCACAGAGGTCTTCGGAGATGAGGGTTATATCTAAAACCTCTCTTCTATTTTTGATAACAAAGGTGGGGTCATTCCCTTTATTGGCAACATGCAAGTCTGTCTGTAATAGGTAATTGTACAGTGACTCACCGCGCTCATTTACATCTGAGCTGCCCCATTGAGTGTGGTGTGCGTTGGCATCGCCACCTAAAATAAGGCTTGATGTCTGTAACTGCTATTTCCAGTTAGGTCCCGGAAAATTTTTGGTGGTGGACGGCTCTCAGTGTCATGAGCCAAATAAAAAGATGCTAGTGATGCAGTTTTATTTGTAGAACCCGCATCAAATAATAATATTTTTGACTAAAGTTTAATTTCTGGTTTTAGCCATTTGAACCTCCAGACACCCACTTTACACAAATCCCCATCATTTGACTTTGCTTCCGTTTTGGGTGTAACGGAAAACAGAGCGAAACGGTAAGCACTCGAACTAAAGTGGGGTTCCGGCTGTAAAACGGCCAAAATCACAATTAAATTCTCTACCCAAAAAGTGTCAGCACTAATTTGTTGTCAGCGCTAACACTTTTAGAGTTTAACGTACGCTTTTGTGGAGCGTAATGAAATGACGTGAAACGTAATGCGTAGCTTACGTCGTCAACCAAAACCACTGACTTTATATTTAAATAATAGCAATGACTAATGGTTAAAATCTTAATTATTCACAATGCAAATACTTGCGTGAAAACTTCTTGTGATGCTCTGCACGTCACTGTGCGGGTGGGAGGATCACTAAGTGGGTGGGCAACAGGTGCAGCACCTGACTTCTGGCGGCGGCTGCTGGCGGCAACCAATTGGTATTGCAGATTGCAAAATCGGCAGCTAAATTCGACGGGGCACAATTACAAACGAATGTCACTTGGCAAAAACGCTTGACAACTTTTTGCTGTCTGCCGAACGATTTTAAAATATAAATTTTAATTAATATGCGGAGCACCAAAATAAAAACAAGCCGCACGATCTGTGTAACCAGAGTCCAGAGACAATCTTACGCAAAATTCCCCAGTAGAAAACCGAGCGAATTTATTTTTAAAATGATTTTCAGTCGATTTCCTCTACTGTAGCTATCTCAGTGGAGCAGTGCAGAATTCTCCACTTCCTAGGATCGTTTTCACCAGAGATGGAGTGCTGCGCTGAGAGACTGACCTGTGACCACCCAACCAAAGCGGGTTTTTTGAAGTTGAGGGAATCCAGGTAGCAATTTAATTTGCGCTACACACAATAAGTAAAAAATAGTGTTGGCTCAAACCAGCAAGTCATTTCGCTGTGACTCATTGAATTGTGGATTGGCAAGGCATACATTTGATGGTACTTTCCTCTTTGAAACGTCAAAGGAATACTACGGTTGATTTTCAGTGATCTGAGGGGAAGGTTAGGTTAGGTTGTGATGGTGAGAGCGACGAGCCGCTCTCCAACTTAGGCCACTTTTGGCTCATTGCGATGCCATATTTATTCCCTATTAACCCTTTTTAATACTGAGGTGGGTCCTCGTTACTGAACCATTGTGTGGACAGAATAAATTTCAGTAGAGCTGGGATCTCTAGCCCGGACGTCTCCGAGAGGTTGAGTAGCAGAGGTTGACCAAGTGTCCTGAGTCTCCTTCTACTTAAGGCGGGGCAATTGCACAAAAGGTGTTGTACCGATTCCTCCTCATCTTCGCGTCCGCAACTTCTGCAAAAGTCATGGTAAATGACGCCAAGGCGTGCTGCGTGTCTGCCAATAAGACAGTGACCTGTGAGGGTCTCCAACAGAAGTGATATGTGTTCCCTTCTGTGACGTAAAAGTGTGTTAGTACGTTTTTGGTCGAATGTTGGCCACGTAAGCCTCGCTACTGCACAGGCGGAAAGGTTTTTCCACCGATTCGTAGCGAGACGAAGTGTTTCAGCTTTAGTGTGAAGCTTGTATGTCTCCATAAGCATCCCTATCGTGCTCCTCTCCTGGAAAGAACAAATAAGGATTGGCTTTTTTATTCAACGGCATAGGCGAACATGAAAGTTAGTATCTAATATTTTGGATTAAAGAAAGGAGCGCACAAAGACCTTAAAACGTTGAAGTCGGAGATCCCAGGCAAAATGCAAACAAATTTTTATGATCTTGTTGTCATGAGCGTGCATAGACTGCGGACGTGAAGATTGCATTGCCGGCGTATAAGAGATCCCTACTGTTTCACATTTCTTATAAATAAAATTGAAGAATCATTAAATAATTACATTGAAAACGTTTAAAATGTTATTACTTGGAGTCCAGCGACACATCGCGACGCCTGCCCATAATAGCTACAGGAGCTGCATGGTATTCGCCTAGCCTTGTATCTTACTCAGCGTTTCTGCTGCTGTCCAGTGGCTTCTATTTAAGTCCCTGCTGCATTGCAATTTACATTTGGTCCAAACACAATTAACTAACAGATCAGCTGTCAGATTAGGAGTTGCCAGACTGTTTTGTATATAAAAAATCATGGTTTTTTACAAAAACCATAGTCAAAATACGTGTGTAAAAAAACCATGATTTGGTGTTTATGCTTGTTTTTTTTTGAAAGTCGTGATCGGCAATCATGCTTTTTTGTATGCATAAACGTAGTATATGTTGCGATGTCCAGGTACCCACATATGGTGTATACTAAAATTTCGTGCGATCTCGTTGAGAGATAATCGACATTTAGTAAGTGTTTTAGCATTGTTTGTATGAGAGTCAAGTGCTTTGAGGGCGGCTTGACTGTCAGAGTATATGAATACATTTCCTTCTTTGACCGTGAGTGTGCTAAGGAAGGTGGCAGCTTCCTGGATGGCTACCACCTCTGCTTGGTACACACTACAGTGGTCAGGAAGGCGGAACGATAAGTTCAAATCTAGGTTGGGAGAGGAAATTCCCCCTTCTACTTTTTCGTCGAGCTTAGAACCATCAGTGTAGATGTTAGTGGCGTTAGCTCTGCTGTGGGGCAGGTTGTCCCAATCGTTTTGGATTGGGATATAGACGTCGTAAAATTTGTCGAACGTCGTTTGTGGTATAATGAAGTCTGTACTTAATAGTACACCCGTTTGGTCTTCGAGTATGGTAGCGTGTCCCGAATTGCCCCTGTTCCAGGTATCGGATTCTCATTTGCTTCATTTGCTTAGCTACGAGGTCTAGTGGTAGAAGGTGAAGAATAGTATTTGGCGCTTCCGATGGTGTCGGTCGGAGAGCGCCGCTAATACAAATTTCCGCACTTCTTTGTACTTTGTGCAGATTGTTCAGGGCTGATTGTTTCCCGAGTGCCGGCCACCACACTAGAGCTCCGTAGAGAGGTATGGTGTGAATTACGGCTGTGTAAAGCCAATGTACAATGGATGGGGAAAACCCCATCTACGGCCAATGGCCTTTTTACAAGAAAAAAGAGCAATGGTTGCCTTTTTTATACGTTCATTTATGTTGTCATTCCAGAGCAGTTTCTTATCCAGAATGACACCCAAGTATTTGGCATTGTCACCAAATACGAGGCTTACTCCGTCAATTTTAGGCGGGATAAGATCATGAATTTTGTACTTTCGGGTGAAAAGCACTAATTCCGTCTTAGCCGGGTTTACGTCCAAGCCACAAGATTTTGTCCACTGAGCAAGTTTTGTCAGTGCGGTCTGCATGAAGTCACACAGCGTTTGAGGAAACATTCCACATTTGTAGATGGCAATATCGTCCGCGTAAGCCAATATTTCGTGTCCCTCCAGCTTACATAGATTCTTTAAAGCCAGGTCATTTTGTACCCAATTGTTTGTTGTAGTTGGACAGGGCATATGTTATCGAGACCTGGCGACTTAAATGGTTCGAACGAATCGATAGGCCATTTAATTCTGGTCTCCGTGACAATGGTTTTGTCGTATTGCATAGAAAGGTCGGTTGGCCTAACCTGAGGTATTAAGTTAAGGAAGCATTCAGGGAAGTGAGTGCTTAGCATAAGATTTAGAGATTCTTCGCTCGAGTCGGTCCAGGTTCCGTCTGTTTTTTGTAAGAGTCCTGGCGAGGTTGGTGAGCTAGCCAGAATCTTTCTGAGCCGTGATGCATCAGAAGTAGATTCAATATTACTGCAGTAATGGGTCCAGGAGGCGCGTTTCGCCCTCCTGGTAGCTTTCTTATAAGTACGTAACTTTTGTTTATATAACTCCCAAGCGGTTGTTTGGTCGTTATATTTGGTTACGTTAAATGTATGTAGACATTCCTTTCGGAGCTTATCCAGCTCTGCAGACCACCAAGGTGGTTTAAAGGTGGATTTTATTTTTCCAGGGGGGCAAGCCCTATTGAACGAGCTCGTACACGCGATTGTAAGCGCATCGACAAGCTCTTCTACCTGTTTTCCCGAACTTGGTGTGTATTGTGGGGACGGTCCAAGCTTTTTACAGAGAAGTTTTTTGTGTACTTCCCAGTTAGTCTTTTTTGGGTTCTGCATCCTTTTGGGCGAGTTACACTTATTTGTTAGTATGACCTCTATGTATCGATGATCAGAGAAGGAGTGCTCTGGGAGCACCTTCCATGATATCAATTGGTCACAGAGGTCTTCGGAGATGAGGGTTATATCTAAAACCTCTCTTCTATTTTTGATAACATAGGTGTGGTCTTTCCCTTTATTGGCAATATGCAAATCTGCCTGTAATAGGTAGTTGTACTGTGATTCACTGCGCTCATTTATGTCTGAGCTGCCCCATTGTGTGTGGTGTGCGTTGGCAACGCTTCGTAAAATAAGGCTTGTCTGTCTGTAACTGCTATTTCCAGTTAGGTCCCGGAATATTTTTGGTGGTGGAGGGCTCTCAGAGTCATGAGCCAGATAAAAAGATGCCAGCCTGATTATGGAACTCCCCAGTTCTAGGCTGACTGTAGTGATGTCACCATCACTAAATTGGGGAAGAAATAGTGTCTTAAAATGTATTTTGGTTAAAATACTTGTACGAATTTTTCCCTTACCCTTGGTTAAGGTTGTATTTGGGTGTCCGTAAGCCATTGATTCTGTCACCAGAAATCCATGGCTCTTGAAAAAAACAATATCTACTTCGCCTGAGGATAGGCGAAGTAAAAGTTCAGCGGTTGCTGCTTTGGAGTGATGCAGGTTTATTTGTAGAAACCGCATCAAATAATTAATTTGTGACTAAAACTTTATTTTCTGGTTTTAGCCATTTGAACTTCCAGACACCCACTTCACACAAATCCCCATCATTTGCCCTTGCTTCCGTTTGGGTGAAACCGAAAACAGAGCGAAACAGTGGGCACTCGAACTAAAGCGAGGTTCCGGCTGTAAAACGGCTTGGACTCGGGTGGTGTGCACAGTGGGCGAATGGCATACCAACCACATCAACGGGGGAGCATACCAGCGGTCGGAGCTGCCCGTATCAAAATGATTTTATCGGCCAGATTCCATAAAAATGGTTGCGACTTGTCCGCTTTGATCAGCTCCACATGTTTGTCCAACTCGCAGCTCTCCAAATAATTGCAGCTTTGTTTTTTTAGACTTCTTTGCCTAACTTTTTTTATTGCGTGCTCATTTTTCGTAGGTACCTCTGAGAATTATCAAACTAGTTTCATAATTTCATGACCCCCTTTGACAATTTATCAGCTGTTTTCAAGAAAACGAGTTGGCAGGTCCATGTTTATTGTCGAAGCGAATTTCGAGTGTCTCGGTACTCGCTCAGGAAATGCGCTCTGACAATTTTCGCGAGCGGATTTCCTGAACTATGTAATTAGATGGGCTTAGCAAAAATTTCGAGTGTCTCAGTACCTAGCTTTAACGTACGCTTTTGTGGAGCGTAATAAATTGACGTGAAACATAATGTGGCGCTTACGTCGTCAACCAAAACCACCAAATTTATATTTGAACAAAAATAATGGCTAATGGCTAAAATGGTAATAAATCACAATGCACAGACTTGCGTGAAACTCCTTGTGATGCACTGCACTTCACTGTGGGGATGGCAGGATCACTGAGTGGGTGGGAACAGGTGTGGCACCTGACTGCTGGCGGCACCTGACTGCGGGCGGCTGCTGGCGGCAACCAATTTATTTTGTCGCAGAACTGGCTACGTAATTTGACAGGGCACCTAGATGAAAAAACACTCGTATTGCACTTGGCAAAACGCTTGACAACTTTTTGGTGTCTACCGAAACAAGTTTACAATATAATTTTAATTAATTCGCGGAGCGCCAAAATCAAGACAAACCGCACGATCAGTGTGACCAGGCGACCTCAGATCTGAGGGGAAACTGGAGCAACAATTTTATTAAGGAAGTCTGAAGTCCTAGGCTATAAAATTATGTTGACAGACCCTTCAACTTTAAAAGAAGCAGCCGCACCGACTCCGGATATAGAAACCGATGATTTGGTTCGTGTTGGTTAAAGCATTTGAGCCAGGCGAGAAGTGACCATGTGAATTTCCGAGCCACAGTCCAAAAGAGCACGACAAGGAATAAAATCACCAGTCCGACTCTTAACTAATACATATTACTGCGGTGGCAAAGAGCACTACGTTGTTACTGAGATTCTGAGCGAACAATTATACTGGTCACAAAACAGCAATTAAGGAATCTTGGGAATTCGAATAGAATCCTGAGATGATGAAGAATGAGAGGGTTGGCTGTTTGCAAATGATGCTCCGCACTGATATAGGTGCAGGTATTAGTGCGATGCTCTTTCTTAAGGCAGTTGAAGCATACACCAATCTTTATTCCTTCCTTGATTCGTAATTTTAAACAGTGTGGATTGTGCTCCAACAGAATACACATATGGTATGCGATGCTATGTGAGTGTGTCCGCAGGTATTTTGGCAGAAAAATTCAAATTTTCGTATGAAAACAATGGTGCCTCTTTCAAAGTTAGTGTCCCGGATAACATTTTTAATAAAATAAAATTTCCTTAGGCTTAACTCTAAATAAGCTAAACCGTTTGTAGTTTTTATTACTTGACAAAGACGGAAACAGTTATAACTAGACAGCGGATTTTGCATATTTTAAAACAGATTTTATTCCCAGTAGGTCAAAAAAAGTACCCAAATAGTATTAATAATTATTCAAGACTTTTAAATATATATTAGTCCGAAGTAACTGTTATTAAAAGAGTTTTAAAATAAAAGTCATTTAACAACAGTTATTTTAAAGACTTAAAAACTCTTATAAAGTCTTAATAGTCTAATAACTCCCAAAATAACAGTTACCCAACTCAGTCAGAGACTTTTATTTTAAAATCAAATAATAAAAGTCTTTTCTTCTAAGAAATATTAAATACGACTTCTTCGACTACATTTGCATAGACCGCGTGAAACATCAGCATGAAATATCAATGAAAGTTCCATTCTTAGTTATGCTAATTGAAGACGCATCTAAAAGAGGTACTGACAAAAAAACCGCGAAATTTGCCAAATTTGCACTTGAATATTTTAGAAAGCGCTGGCGATGTTAAAACTGTCAGAGTCACAATTTTAAGTTTGAACCTAGTGACTTAATATATATTTAGGTTATATATCTGTTCTAATAAGATCCGAGCAAAAACAACGAAGATTTGCAAGATCGCTGCCCATTTATTTAAATACATTTTGAAATAAATAGTAGGCCTAAAAAAAAGGAAAATTCAAAGTTATGAGAAGCATGTCAGGCGAACGGAAATATGTTTAGTCAAAGAAGTTAACTCAATATTAACTTTGGGAATAAATGCCAAGGGAACCACATTACTTGGTACCGGGTATTTTGAATTCGGGGCAGCCAACCGCAACACCCATACTTGTTATGTACTTAGTTTTTTACCAAAACAGCTGCCAAGGAAAATTTTTTAAGCTTTTTGAGCAAAACAAAACGCGTTTTACCTATTGGCCATCACAACCGTTAGACGATCTCGGCCTCTGCAAATAATGCTCTCCAGTCGCCTCTGCTCCGTGCGAGCTGGCACCGGTTGGTCACACCTAGCTTGAAAATGTCTTCCCGTACCTGATCGTCCATTCTTGCTGCCTTCATAGTACCATTAACGCCATTTTTACTGGATCTTCTTTGTAGATCCGGGTGACGTGTCCTAACCTCATCCGTTGATGTCATTGTCCATGTTTCTGCGCCTTAATGTAGGACTGAGATAATAAGCGACTTGTATAGCGCCATTTTCGTTCTTCGAGAGGGCTCTGCTCTTGAACTCCCTACTGAGCAGGTAGTAGCATCAGTTTGCAAGAGATATTCTTCGTCGGATTTCCAGGATGATGTTGTTGTCGCCGGTTATCAACGTTCCGATGTAGACAAGATCTTGAACAACTTCAAAGTTGTTTTCTCCCATTATAACAGATTGTCCAAGACTCGTAGACATCCTCTCCGCGGATACTAGCTATTTCGTCTTGTCCCCGTTTACCGCTAAGCCCATCTGTTAAGACAGCCTCTGAATCTTTGAAAATGCCATGTCAATATCATGGGCAGATTCGAGTAGCTTTAGATCTTTACGAAGAAATGAGCCCGTTCTGTTGGCATGTAGGCACTCGCGCAGTATATATTCCATCAGCGGATTAAAGAACTTACACGATAAGGCATAACCCTGTCTAAAACCTCTTTTGGAAACAAAAGGCTCGGATAGGTTCTTTCGTATTATGACGGAGCTTTGCGTCTTACAGGGCTTCAAAGAACATTGACCTTATCGGTGTGTCAAAGTCTGATTTATTATCACAAAATTATGGTAAATTTTGATGCCTCTCTGGTAGGTCTTCTCTAGGATTTTTCGTAATAAGAATATCTGCTCTGTGGTGGATTTACCAGTTCTAACTGTTCACACTGAAAAGGTCCAATCAGTGCACTGCCAAATAATTGGCATGAAGTCGAATGTTGCAAATATAGAACTGAAACCTGGTATATTTGATGAATATTACACTCAAAATATTTAACCAAAATTGAAAGTTAACTTGACCACGCCTAGCCCGATCGCCCTTATATGGCAACATTGCGTTGAATAAAAAGCTCAAATTTAAATTAAAATTTCATATCTTGTAATTTATTGTCAACGACGTGGCAACCCTAATTGCGTAAACGTAAGCAGCCAACTTAATGCTTTTGTTACACACTGTCGCACACAATTTGGGAGATACAGCATTTTAGCTAATTGCGGGCAGGGAGGGAGCTTGTCTAAAATTCAAAATATACTGTATCTGCCTTCAAGTATAGAAGTAAAGAAGTAAAATCTATTTGTTCATTCGGACTGACAGAAAGACGGGAGACAGACAGACAGACATGGCTATATGCTGATCAAGTTTGTAGTTACTTTATATGGTTCGACATGATTCCTTCTCCCTGACACATTCTCTTGCAATGTGGAGTATACAAATTTGACGAGCATCTATCTATAATTGGATATTAGAAAGGCCCTAAAAACATTCAGCAGATATTTAATCGCTTTGATTCACCAATAAAAGTTAGTGAACCGTACATGTTAATTTGATTAGTTAACTTATATACTAATGTTTTCTATTTTAATTTTTGATAGCATTTAGTATAAAAATCAAAATGGCTTTCCGAGAGAACGCAGTTATGAGGAAGCACGACTATAAAGTTAAAGTCTCAAATATTATTACTGATGCCACGACGAAAGATGCACTTCAAATTTCAGTCGACGTTATTAATAAAGCTCTGCAGGCACAAGTTTTTCTAATATCTCTTGAAAATTGCCCACTATCTCAAATTGACGCCAATAAAACTAATGTTAAGAAAATCCTTCTTCCATACATCGGAGAAACCATAACTTTTTTGTTACCTTTTATAATGGGACCAAAAAAGAATAATAAATTTAGATGCAATGGTAAGTATTATTTTGAGTTATAAAATGTGATGCAACTAAAGGAAATTCCTTAGTGCATGGGGGCTGAGGTAGAATTTTTCAATTACTGCATGAAGGTTATGTGTTAAAATTGTGCATATGGTACATGCTTTAAAAAAGTTTTAGTTAGTGTGACCAGACTTGAGAAAAAACGAGAAGTCTAACTTCGTCTGTACCGATGTTTTTATACCCTAGCAAGGACGATAACATTGAAAAAAGTTTTTCTCATTAAGGCCCAATTTCCGACCGATGGTTTCAGTTGCAGCAATAAGATATAGTCATCCGACTTAGACCAAATCTGTGTGAAAGCAAATAATACTAACCAAAGCTAAGTTTGGGGACTAACATAAAAAAATAAATTTTTTTCTCACTATGTACAGGGTTGCCCATATTCGACGGACCCATGTTTTTTTTTTAAATCAAAGAAAAAAATAAAAATTTGGCGGTTGGCAATCTTAATAATTTAATTTTTTCCAAGTAGATTTGTTTACATCAATTTTTGAATATGAATGAATATGATATCTCTCAAATGGCCGCCTCTGGCGTTGATGGCGTATTGTGCCCTTTTTGCAGCATTTTTCATCGATTTCGCCAACATTTCGGCCGGAATAGCGGCTATTTCTTCACGAATGTTGTCCTTGAGATCTTCTACGGTCCTTGGCTTGTTAACGTAAGCCTTTGACTTCAAATATCCCCACAAGAAGAAGTCAGGCGGCGTCAAATCGGGCGAACGCGGTGGCCAGTCCAAATCACCACTTTTCGACATCAAACGGCCCGGAAACAATTTCTTCAGAAAATCGATTGTTATGCGACTTCTGTGCGGTGGAGCGCCGTCTTGTTGAAACCAGAACTGCCTCATACGCTTTCGACGAATAATTGGCATCACAAAATTGGTCATCATGTCGCGATAACGCTCCTGGTTGATGGTAACAGCATGGCCATTTTCATTTTGGAAGAAAAATGGCGTGTATTGTTCCATGGTAAAAATCTGCTTGGACTGACGCTTCAAACGCGGTATGTCATTAAGCGATCTGACATCTCTGTCAAAAGTTATGGCGTTGCCAGATGGGTCCGTCGAATATGGGCAACCGTGTATGTACTATAGCAGCTATAAAATATTGTCATCTCATTTTAACAAAAAATTTGCTGAAAGTTTTTTATCACTAAGACTGATAATTCCCATAGTAGATAAAAGATATAGTCATCCGATTCGGTCGGTTCTGACATATTAGCAGCGTGCAAAAATAGAAGACTCTGTGTAAAGTTCGATGGCCTTAAAACTGAAAGCCTAGTTTGCGTAGAAACAGACGGACAATCGACTCAGCTCGTCGCCTTGATTAAGAATATGTATAGTTTATATGGTCGGAAATGAATATTTCTATGCGTTTCAAACTTCGGGGCAAAATTATAATACCCTTTGCAAGGGTATAATTACGATGTTAATTGAAGTCAAACACGCTCTTGCCTGTTCCGGGTTGTACTCCGTTTCGCGCAAATACAGTGAAACACAAGTCAAACGTGTGCTCCGAAAAAAAAATAATAAATAAAATTTTTTCTAATTTTCTCTTTTTTTGAAAAAGTTATAAAAACCAATTTCTTCTTCGAATCTCGCGCTTTTTGGACTTGGTTATTTCTCGTTCGGAATTACCAAGCGATCCACCGTGGGGCACTGGCTGCTTGCCAGAATTTGTGCCAGCCTCTGTACCTTGGCAAAAAATTAACGTAAAAAAAACGGCGTAGTATAATCTCCCTAAAAAGGACACCAAAAAAGGTCGTGGAGCTGATGAGACTGCTTCCTCAAACAGATTTGCGGCCCTGGCAACCAACGTTGAGGAGAACGTTAACCAAATGGAGGGGATCCGAGTCGAGGCTGATCCCTCCGATGAACAGCAAATGCCAAACCCTGCAGTAATTGTTATAAGGCCGCCTAAACCTAGGCCAATAACTGTTCCCGGTGTGGATGATATCCAGGCAATTGAAAATTTCATCAACTCCGTGGCGGATCTGGACTCTTATGAATTCAAGATGGCCCCTAATCGGGATCGGGATGAGAATATTCCCCAAGGACTCGGAGACTCACAGAAAGATAACTGCGGTGCTTTCTGGGAAGCAGATTCAATATACCCACTTCTGTCTTCCCGAGGATAGGACCTTTAAAGTGGTGGTACGTAATCTGGCTTCATCCACCCCTAAAGAGCAAATTTCGTCATCTTTCGGCGGAATGGGCCACACTATTGTTAACCTATACAACCCCAAGGGCAGGGCAAATCAGTCTAAAGTCCCAGAAAACACTGAGGAGCCTCCCAAGCAAAATGTTTGGTTTGTTGACCTGAAAAAAGCTGATAACAACAGAGAGGCACTGCACATCATCAAAGTGGGACGTCAAAGAGTCACTGTCGAGCTGAAGCGGAAGAACTCGGAGATGAGACAATGCTACAGATGTTTTAAATTTTACCATACTCGAAATTACTGTACGAAGCAGCCGAAATGCGAGAGGACAAGGAGGAGAAGCACACTGGACCAACTCCAATGCCTGTCTGGCGAAAACCGTGGAGGATTTGGAATGCTCTAACTGCTTTGGTAACCACATGGCATCGAGCAAGAAGTGTCCGGTGTACCTAAGAAGACTGAAGAACCGGGGAACGGGCATTAACATTGAGACTAACATTAAGAATGGAGAGCGCCCAATCCCACAGCGCAATGTCCAGGCCTTCATCCCTACCTCAATCGTGCAGGAGGGTCTCTCCTACGCAGATGCAACGTATGGGAACTACTTTGTCATGGATGGATACGCCTGCTATCGTGCTGATCACCCTGGAGGCCGACCTAGAGGGGGTTCTTGTATTTTAGTGAAGCAGGAGCTGATCCACTACCACCTCCACCCAGTCACCAATATCAATATTCAGCTCGCTGCGGTAATGGTGTCCACTTCATTTGGAGAAGTCCTTGTGGGAGCGGCGTACCTGCCACCATCTATACCGTGGAGCTCTACAGGTTTCGAGGTGCTTCTTGGCCAACTTGGCCAGAAATTTATCATCGGAGGAGACTTCAATGCCAAGCACCGGATTTGGGGTGACTTCAGGGCCAACCCTCGAGGCGCAGCACTGCATCAGGCCATAACTGGTGACGCTACACAGGTCTTGGCAACAGGTAGACCCACCTATTATCCCTACAATAGGGTAGGGACACCCACCTGCCTGGACTTTTTCCTCTACAAGGGTCTTCCAGGACATCTTCTATCAGTACAAGAGGAATACGATCTGACCTCTGACCATCTTCCCTTAGTGGCTACTCTGGGCCTGAGTACTCTAACAACACAGATCAGAAACAGGATAGTCCGCCCTGGATCTGATCTTAAAAAGTTTCAGAACGAGTTGAGCGAGTCTCTCTTCCTCAACATGGAGATCAAGACAACTGAAGACGTTGATGAGGCTATTGACCTGCTCATGAGCAAGATCACTCCACTCACACACAACACGTAGGGATATTGTATTGACGCCGGAAGCTGAGGGACTAATTGCGCTCAAGAAACGCCTGAGAAGGGAATACACCAGAACGTTTGACCCTGCTATTGACAGGATGTACAGGAGAATAGCGAACCGCGTCAAGAAGGTCCTGTCCACAATCAAGAAGGCTGCCACCGATAAGTTACTTGAGGACGCTACGCCCAATGAGGACTCCAGATATGCTCTATGGCAGCTCACCAAGAGGTACAAAAGGCACACTCAGCCAAAATTTGCCTCTGCTAACAGACTGCAATTGGTTCAGGAGACATTGGATGTGCCTCTTCAAATGGCGCTGCCCTCCAAACCTATCTCGTTTGATGAGGTCAAAGGTGAAATAGCCTCACTTAAGAACAACAAAGCTTCTGGAGAAGACGAGATGGACAATAGGACAGTAAAGCTACTCCCTAGTAAAGCAATACTTTTCTTGTTTCTCATATACAATGCGGCTCTCAGACTCAGCTACTTTCCCACTTGCATAGAAAAGTGCTAACATCTTAATGTTACACAAACCCGGAAAACCTCCTCAAGAACTGGAATCTTACAGACCCATGAGTCTCCTACCAGCCTTTGGCAAAATGCTGAAGAGATGCTTACTGCGTAGAATACTGGAAACGCCCGCAGTAAAACGCAAGATTCCTAAGTTCCAGTTTGGATTTAGGCTGAGACATGGCACGCCGGAGAAACTTCACAGAGTGGTCAACTTCGTCCTGGAAGGATTCCACGCCAAGGAGTACGTTGTGGCAGCTTACTTGGATATCCAACAGGCATTTGACCGCGTCTGGCATGATGGCCTACTGGCAAAAATAAAGGGAACGCTCAATCCTCAAATCTTTCTGATGGTCAGATCATTTTTATCCGACAGGACCTTCAGAGTGGTCCAGGATGGCCTTGCGTCCCGAAGAAGAGGATTCGAGCAGGAGTACCTCAAGATAGCGTCTTAGGCCCAACACTGTACAGCCTATTCACCTCAGACATGCCCACTGCACAAGACATTCCCATAGAAGACCCGCAGGACCTTCTGATTGCAACATTTGCCGACAACACTGCAATAATGGCTAGAAATAAGTGCATCTATATGGCAACAGATGCACTCCAAGAATACCTAAGGAGATTCGAAAACTGGGCGTGCCGCTGGAATATATCTGTTAACCCTTACAAGTGTGCCTGTGTTACGAACACACTCAGAAGAGACATTAGTCCTGGGGTATTCTTGCACGGTGAGGTCCTACCTCACAACACGAGCCAAAAATATCTAGGTGTGACCTTAGATAAAAGACTCACGTTCAAACAGCATGTTGCTGATGTGACTAGCAGACTTCGCAGCAAAGCAATGAAGATGAGTTGGCTCCTCAACGCCAACAACAAGCTGTCTCTAAGGAACAAAGTTCTCATATACAAGGTTATCTTAGCTCCTATATAGCGCTACGGCGTGCAGGTATACGGAATAGCTGCAAAAACCCACCTGAGCAAAATCAGGGTTTTCCAGGCCAAACTACTGCGAAGAGTCACAGGTGCTGAGTGGTACATTCGGGATATAGAACGAGAATGCGGGGTGCCTATGGTTGGCGACATCATCAATAAACAGGCCGCACGCTACCTTGACAAAGTAGCTTCCCACCCAAACAATCTTGCCAGACGCCTCCTGCGAAGGAGGAGGAATAACGGGATCAGGGCAAGAAGGAGACTTCAAAGGATCCACCAAACTGACCTTTCTGACCGAAGGATCTAGTCTTTATACTGAGATAATTGCCTTAAATTTGCATTATACTAAGCTTCACTTCTTAACTCACTCTTATACATATACATCAATGCTCACCTGAAACAAAGTACTAGATACTTACCAGCACCGAGCAAAATATCAAACCGTTGAGATTTGAAAAATAGTGGATCAGCGAGAACAACGTTTTGTGGGATGCTCCATCCTTTAACATTTAAGTCATAATGAGGCTGATAATCGGTTACAGTGCGCGTGACAACAGCCGAAAATGATGCACTGCATCCGCTGTCATGCGAATGGTCAGATATATCAACCGATTTATCAGATGCTAGAGGTGATTCGCCTATGCCTGAAATGGAAATATTTGCACGGTGCGTTTTTAGCTGCAACTGATTGGCTAGGCGTGCAGTGATGAAATTTAGTTGAGAGGCAGAGTCTAGTAGAGCGCGATTGAACACGAAACCACCAGAACTCCCTCTTACATATATTACAAGCATAAATGTGTCCTGGAGTAAATTGGTTTACAATAGGAATTTACCAGTAAATTCCAAATGGAAAGTCTACAACGCCGTGTGTAGGTCTATACAAACCTATGCTGCACAGATTTGGGGTTATAGCTGCTTTAAAGAGGTCGATAAGTTCCAGCTTTTCTTTTTGAAAAAAATTTTAAACCTGCCTCCAACAACACCAGACTATGCACTCGCTTTGGAAGGCAATATAGAGTATGCCCACCTTTTCTCTTTTGGACAACATGTCAATTATATTGCCAAGGTTCTTTTTGAGTATAAATCCGAACGGCTTCCAAACCTACTAGCTCAAAAAATCATTCAGAAAAATATATTTTGGGCCAAGGAATTAAAAGCATTATGTGTCTCAAATTGCTTAGATTGGCACGACTTGGAAATCTCGAGCTCCCAATGGAACGGATTATGCGCACAAATGCTAGCTACGCTTAAAAGCACTCAGAAGGATTTATATTTGCAACGGAAAAACAGTAGTATCACCAGATTCTATAAATATCTAGACAGTGATATAGGAGAAAGGTATCTGAATATAAAGCCGAGAGACATTTCGTGGGTGATGAAAGCCAGATGTGATATGATTTTGCTCCAGGGAAACATTTACCAGCAAGTGGAAAGCCATATCTGCCCACTATGCAATACAGGAGAATCTGAAGATATCCAGCATTTTCTGGGAAGATGTCCTGTACTAAGGGAGTTCAGAGTTCTGCACTTTGGTCAAGCCATCTTGGATACAAGCGCCTTAATTGATGTGCTTAACTGTTCAAGCGCAAACGATTGGCGAATTTAGTCAGGTTCCTAAAATCAACATTGGAGTATAGGAAACAAATTTTGTCAGTATTAATGTAATTATGTTCAACAAACTTAAACGTAAAAATAAGCAAATTTAAATTTTATAACATGTTTTTTTTTTTAATTGTCTTAGTACTTTTATTTGTTAAATTAAAAGGCTGACGGCTAAAAGCCATGCCTAGATTAATTAATTTATTTTATTCACCTTAAGCTAAATGTTTATTGTACAACCCGAGAAAAAAAAAAAGCAAAATAAATTACTACTACTACTACTACTACTATATTATAGCAGTTGGGAGTAACACGTATTCCGGGGGCGTAGCATTTAAAGAGTCAGGTGAGGGCTGTGCTTGCAATCCACACAAGCTAACGATGTGGCAACGCAGTGATTATTTAGTTTCTCTTCTGGAAATCAGCAAAATAAAAGCCACTAAATAAATGGCTCATCAGCTGTTCCAAGCTGATTTTTTTTATATGGAGTTCCAGATAAAAATTTATTTTCGTGCGCATTTATTTGTTCTGGAAATGGGACTTAAAAAAAGAAAACTCTCAAAAAAAAAAAACGAGAAAGGCAAAGCTAACTTCGTCTGTACCGAAGTTTTGATACACTTGAAATAGCTTGTCACAACGGTTAGCGACTTCGACCAAACTTCGCAGATCAGCTTAAAAACATTGAATATTACCCATGACCGTGTTTGAGAGCAGTAATATTGAGAACAAAACAGTTTTTCTTACTAAAATCCATTTTCCGAACGAACATTTGTATGGCAGCTACAAGAAGTAGTCATCCGATCCGGTCGGTTCCGACATATTAGCAGCGTGCAGTAAAAAGAAGACTCTGTGCAAAGTTTCAGCTCGATAGCTCCAAAACTGAGGGACTAGTTCGCGTAGAAACAGACAGACGGACAGACGGACGGACGGACAGACGGACAGACGGACGGACAAAGCTTAATCGACTCAGCTCGTCATACTGATCAAGAATATATATACTTTATGTGGTCGGAGATGATTCCTTCTATGCGTTGCAAACTTCTGGGCAAAATTATAATACACTTTTCAAGTGTATAAAAAAGTGAAACACAATAAATCGGGGGTGCCGCAGAAACCACTTTCAACCAAACTCCAACCAAAATTTCAATTCTTAGGTGCCACGGAAGTTTCTTTTGGTTGGTTTCAAACCTCCCATGATTTGTTGGGAGATTTAGCAAAACTCTTTAGTTATTTTGGTAACTAACTTTATTAAATAATAATATTACATGCTAAATACAATAAACTGAATATGATCGAAGCGACGCTGGCAGAATTCGCGGGAGAGACTCGTCGTCAGCGATGGAACAAACTTCATCTCGAAGGCGTGCGATGAATATCAATAGGTGGCTGCAGCTATCGGACGGAACTCATCGGGGATGCCACAGCTACTCCCTCCCCAGTGACCAGGTCGGGAGCGAATCTAACCTTACGAGGTCGTTCGTATGTACGTAGCGTCTTTGGTGGTTGTGATTCGTTTCCAGTTTCTTGTTCTTTCGTCGCAAACGCCAGCTTAAGGCGCTCCGTTGAAACAGCGATTTCCTTGCCATCGATTTTAATGACAAAGACTCGATCCGTAGGTCGTTTCACCACCTCGTAGGGCCCAGAATATGGAGGTTCTAATGGTTGTCGTTGGTGCTGGCGATGCTTTACCGTAGACGACGATAGCGGTGAGATCCGTGATCGGGTCACGATAGCGGGTCAGGGCAGGGTTGCTCCAACGGTTCTTGACAGGAGCTGCAATTTGTCGCAGAACAACTGTGTCTTGCTGTGAAGATTCATTGGAGTAGAATTTATGTCGAGGGTAAGCTCGCGTAAAGGCCGTTGCTTCGATTTGGCGTCGACAAGCAAGTTCGCCCAAGCAGGATGGTTCTCGCTGTGATATTAGTTGTTGAGTCGACGAACTGTATCAGTAGTACTGAGCATGTGCACAGAGTACACACTTACATAGTTGTGTCGATGGTTATCTCTTGTTAAGGCCGTTGTTTCGAATGTGCGTCGATAAACAAGATGTTCGAGTAGGGTTGAGGTTGCCTCACATCAAGGACTTTCGTCTGCCACGCGTTGTGGACTTTGATTGCCACTCGTTGTGGACTTTCGCTTGCCACGCGTTGTGGACTTTGGTTGCCACTCGTTGTGGACTTTCGCTTGCCACGCGTTGTGGACTTTGATTGCCACTCGTTGTGGACTTTGTGTTGAGATCGAGAACTTGTGAGTAGACTCAGGCTGGCATTAATTGCCAAAAAAAGAGCGTCTCGAGTTGAAGCAGGTTGCTTGTGGTCGATCTGGTATGGGCATAAACATCGGCGATGATGAAGGATGCGATGAAGAGCCAAGTTCAGCTGCGCGACGTACTTTCATTGCTGGGAACGATCGTCTGGCAGGCTGCGAACAATGGAAATCGGCGGAATTGGTGAATGTCCAACCAACGTGCGATCGAGAAAATGTACGTTCAGGGTCGGCTGCATACAATGTAAGAACTGATAAATTGGTGGGATGCTTGACCAACGTGAGATCAGTTACGTGTAGGTGCAGAGTCGATTGCGTGCATTGTGAAATCGTGCAAAGTTGGAAGAAAATGTTGGCATCACATGTGTATGCTGGAGGAGGCGGCGGCCGCTGTAGTGGGTGCCGCCGTTGTCGAGATCCGAGCATTCATCCGTAGTCCAGTTGTTGGCCACAAGATGATGATGCTGGTGCGATAAAGTACGTGGTGTGACGCAGTGGGCCAGCTATTGCTACTGGGCGCCGATGTAGATTAGAGGTCGCACAAATCGAGTTTCCCCCCAAAAATGGGTTTTCCGTATTGATTTTGATTTTCACTTATAACATGGTAAATAACCACTATTTTCTTAGTTTTAAAATCAACATTTTAAAGAAAAATGTCCAAATTTTACTTTTATGAGCATAAACCATGAATTATGGCTTTGCATTTGCTTGTTTAGGTACCATATATTACATTTTTTTCGTAAATTTTTCATAAATTTTGTTAAAAAAGCATTAAATCTTTGAAAATTTCTATGAAAGTTGAAAAAACTGATGATGCAGTTTAAAAGATGGTTAAATTTTTCAAAAACTGATACTAAGAAATACATATTTGCTCTTACCGTTCCAAAGTTATACTCTCTTAAAGCATTGTAACCATTTCATGAAATTAATAATATTAAAAGATGTTTGCCAGTTTTGCATCAGATTTGCTTTAAACTTTGAATTGTGATGTTTTTCGCGTTAACAGATTTTTTTCCCTGCTTAGTTGGTTAGTCCAATATTCCTGCTATTTTTTTCTTTTGCGGACAAGTAAAAACACAAAAAAAACCCCGGAGAAAGGGGACCTCTGTACTCATAACCTCATACCCAGTTTTTCAAATGAAGCTTCGCGTTTTACGGGTACTTTTGTACTTGCAACACACAACGACAACAATTTAACTTAGATTTAAATGGTTTAAGATAAAATTCTCTAAAACTCAGCAAATGTGGACAGGGTCTTTGGGAACGCGATATAAAAAATTCACTTCAATCGTGCAATAGATTATGGTACCTCCCGAAGAAGGTAAACCTGAATTTTTAAATATAAAACGAAAATAACTTTAAACTTATAACTTTAAAAGCGCACGGTAGATTTTCATTAAAATCGTTTTTTTGTGATGATATAATGGGCTGTTGCATAACCAAAAGAAATTTTACTCGACAGCCAATAAACCGAGAGTTTAAGTACCATTCTTAGACTAACCCACAAATCAATTCATATATGTCATAAGCCAGATCTAATAATATACAGATCTGCGTTTTCAGTTTTGCCAACAAAGACTTGGTTCGCGACTTATAGACAATTTTGTACTAGCAATTGCCTTAGAACAACATTGACCATTTAGGGTAAAACAAGCTTCACCAAAATTAAGAAATAAATTTTATTAGTAAAGTGCTTTATAAGGAGCAGAAAAACAGATTGTTTAAGCCGCAAAGTATGCCGCACAAACAGGCTGGCTCATATCCACCACCAGAGCTTTGAGAAACGAAGCGAAAGCTTAGCATAAGCTAGAATTAAGCTATTTGTAATTAACCAGTCGAACACAAGAAGTCAAGGAACACACATGTACACCGTTACGCAACACAGTGAAATAAAACTACAAATTAAAACTACGAACACGAGAAACATTTATTAAACAAAGCAGGGAGTTTTAAATACGATCAGGAAGATCCACCCCACCACGTTCATGGTCCTTCGAGCCGGATAATAAACTGCCTGGAAATTTTGAATATATAAGGTTGCCAAAAAAGTCATGCGGTATTTTTATTGAATTTTCAATTGTTCATAAAATTGGTTATAATAATGCGATTTAAGTCAAATATGCGCCGTTTTGTTCGATGACGAGTTCCCAATGAGATGCCAACTTCATAATGCCCCTCTTATAGAAGCTCGCTTCCCTATTGGCAAAAAACTCGGAGAGCCAATTTTCAGAGGACTCTCTTGTGGCCAACTTCCGACTACCAAGCTCGTTCGCCATGGACAGAAATAGGTGGTAATCACTTAGTGCGAGATCCGGACTATACGGTGGATGCAAAAGAACCTCCCATCCGAGCTCCCGGAGCTTCTGGCGCGTCACCAAAGATGTGTGTGGCCTGGCGTTGTCCTGGTGGAAGACAATTCGGCCTCTGTTGATCAAAGATGGCCTCTTCTGCATGAGTGCTTCATTCAAGCGGTCCAGTTGTTGGCAGTACAGGTCCGAATTGAGCGTTTGGCCATAATGATGAAAATGATGGTTTTTCCTATTATTTCCATGATATTCGATAAGAAGAACACTTTCTGTCCCGTCACCATAGCCATGAGAAGGGTGTTGTGGTGTGGCGTACCATCTTATAATATGGAACATGTCAAGTCATATAATTTCGAGCAAAAACTTGACGAGAATCTTTACGTTGGGGATTAAGTGGTGGGTTTTTTTTAGTTTTAATCTTCTTAGATATTTAGCTTTATGTATACCTCTCCTTACCGTACTGATACTTGCGTTTAATTGTAATTTTAAATTAATTTTTGAAGCTGAACGGTGTAAATATGAAGCTTTTTGAACAATTCGCTGCTCTGCAGTACGTGAAAATGTTTTTTTGGTGCGGTCTTTCATGTTATTCCCATAATCTGATGGGTTTTCAAGAAAATTGCATACAACACTTTAGCTTATTCCAATTTTTTCAACAATTTGCCTGTACGTAAGATTTCACTCCTTATAAGCCGTTATTTTGGCCTTTTTCGACATCAGTTTGTGCTTTACCGCCCACCATAGCATTTTTTTCTACTTAAAACGTTTATATGATGTCAAAATATAAGCTTCAATGGGCGGAGTTTTACTCGGAATGATGAAATCACGTTTGTCCCTATTCAAGTGCATGATAAAAATATGCCATTTTTGAAGAGCTCGTTGAAAAAAAATTTTTAACAGAAGACTACGTTTATTTAAAAAAAATTGTTTTGTTAATTCAATAAACAATGAAGTACTGAATGCTAAACAATTTTTGCCTTTTGATTCAATTTGATTGTTTCAGTCAAATAGTTGTATATTCGCGTTAAAATGCTTGTCCCTATTCAAGTGCATGGCAGTGTATGTGTGTTAGTAAGCATGCCAGTGGCACAGAACACTGTCTTCGGATGGGTTCTCTCCGGCACCTGCAGCCGCTAGAACGGCCTTCATAGGCACTTTTCTCGTCGCGGTCTCCTCCTCTCCTTTAATCCTGATCTCTTTGCAATTATGTATCTTGCAACGGGGGGAGGATGTTTAAGCCGCAAAGTATGCCGCACAAACAGGCTGGCTCATATCCACCACCAGAGCTTTGGGAAACGAAGCGAAAGCTTAGCATAAGCTAGAATTAAGCTATTTGTAATTAGTCAGTCGAACACAAGAAGTGAAGGAACACACATGTACACCGATACGCAACACAGTGAAATAAAACCACAAATTAAAACTACGAACACGAGAAACATTTATTAAACAAAGCCAGGAGTTTTAAATACGATCAGGAAGATCCACCCCACCACGTTCACAGATCATATCATTAAAATACTTTAGTTCATGGCATCTTGGCGTACCACGATTTGTCCATCAAAGACAATTTTAATTAAAATTTTACTTTTTCTTGATGGCAACGACGAATTTTACTCATACGATTTATGGTATAATTTTAAATACCCAAATGGTAAATGTTGTTCAAACGGAATTGCTTATACAAAATTTGCTATGAAACGCGAAGCAAAGCATCTGTGGTGAATATGAAAACACAGTTCGAAATCATAATTCAATGTTTAAAGCAAATCCGCTGCAAAACTGGCAAACATCTTTTACAATAATATTATTTATTTCATGAAATGGGTACATAGCTTTAAAAGAGTATAACTCTGGAACGGTAAGAGGAAATATGTATTTCTTAGTATCAGTTTTTGAAAAATTTAACCATCTTTTAAACTGCATCATTAGTTTTTTCAACTTTCATAGAAATTTTCAAAGTTTTAATGCGTTTTTAACAAAATTTATGAAAAATTTACGAAAAAAATGTAATATATGGTACCTAATCAAGCAAATGCAAAGCCAAAATTCATGGTTTATGCTCATAAAAGTAAAATTTGGACATTTTTCTTTAAAATGTTGATTTTAAAATTAAGAAAATAGTGGTTATTTACCATGTTATAAGTAAAAATCAAAATCAATACGGAAAACCCATTTTTGGGGGAAACTCGATTTGTGCGACCTCTAAACGTTTAAAAATAAAAAAATAAATCATAAGCTTTCAGAAAATGCCGGTGCACCCGTGACAATGTAAAAAAAATTTTTTGGGACACCCTAGTGCTCATATGTGTACGTTTCGGTCGAAATTTCACAATATTTGAAGAAATTCCATCAGCAAAACACCAGGAATGCAGGATGCGAATACGCAAGTCCTGGTTGGAGCGCAGCAGGTTTCTCTCCTATGTGAAGAGTTGCGCTGTCTTTCTGCGCTACGCAGGCTTTGAAACACTACTGTGGCCATATTGCAGACTGCAGACCAATTTTCCGTAGATTCTAGCATGATGCTCACCAGGTTGCTAACGGCTGGTGTCCTCCCCACCCGCATGCTTAAATCTTCTCGTTCTTCAGCAAACTTCGGACAGACAAAAATACATGCTCTGCCTCTTGGGTGACCGACTGCCTTGTACAGTCTGGGCAGTACGGGTCGTCTTCGTGTTTGAACCTATGTAGGTAGGATTTCAAACATCCGTGTCCCGTAAGAAGTTGCGTCAAGTAGTAGGTCACCTGTCCGTGTCTTCTGTCCAGCCATAATCCTATGTTGAGAATTAGCTTGAAAGTCCATCGACCTCTGCCACCGCTCTTGCCATTTCATCCGTGTGGTCTCGCGAATTTCCGCTCTTCGCATTTCAGGGCTAATGCTTTTTGAACCTACAGAGGTTAGTTCAGCAACTTCCTGTGCTTTCAGATCTAGCGGGATCAGTCCAGCCACCACCAGTGCAGCATCGCTGGAAATGGTGCGGAATCCGCTGCACACCCTCAGCGCACAGACCCGTTGGACTGCATTGGCTGCACGCAGATAGGCTGTGTATCTCGACGCTGGTGCCCAGACCGGTGCTGCGTAGAGGAGGGTGGAGCTAACTACCCCAACAAGCAGTTTACGCCGGTACTGCCCTGGTCCTCCAGTATTGGCCATGAGTCTGGACAATGCTGATGCCGTGCCGCTGGCTTTCTTGCTGGCGTACGCTAAATGATCCCTGAAATTCAGCCTATGATCAATCATCACTCCCAGGTACTCGAGGTAGGGGCGAGAAATAATTGGAGTATCGCCTACAATGATATAAGCCGTTTCAACTATCTTTCATCTACTGATCAGCACTGCCTCCGTCTTTTTAGTGGCTAGCGTCAGGCCTTTGTCCTCTAGCCAATTGCTGACCTCCTGGATCGATCTGTTACTGATCTGTTCCACATCGCTGAGGTGTTTTGCAACTACCACCACAGCAATATCATCAGCGAACCCAATGACTGTTGCGCCAACGGGCAATTCGAGCCGGAGTATGCCATTGTACATGAAGTTTCACAACATTGGGCCAAGCACAGATCCTTGTGGGACCCCTCTGGTGACCTGATAGCGCTTCACGCCATTGTCCGTCTCATACATGAGCACCCTATCGCTCAGATAGCTTTCAATTATTGTGGTTAGGTACGGCGACGCATCTAATGTGCTGAGAGCTTCAAGTATATGGTCCCATCCAGCTGAGTTAAAGGCATTCCTTATATCCAGTGTGGTCAACAGGCAGAATTCCTTCGCTCCATACATCCATCGCTCTCCCTGGATTGCATTGCTCGCGATACCGCATAGCTTTCCGATGGCATCTGTGGTTGATCGTTTTTTCCGGAATCCATATTGCGAGGTAGACATCCATTTGTCTACTACTTCCTCCAGGCGCGCATGTATGATCCGTTCCAGGATTTTTCCGACCGTGTCCAGCATGCACAGTGGCCTATAGGCTGATGGATCCTCCGCTGGCTTTCCCTCTTTCGGTAGCAACACCAAACGTTGTAATTTCCACCTTGCTGGGAATATTCCCTTAGTGAGGCAGGAATTGTACAGGTTCATGAAGACTTCAGGCTTGGCTTTAATTGACCATTTCAAGACCTTATTCGGGACTCTGTCCGGCCCTGGTGCCTTATCGTCCCTGACTTTGCCTATAGCCCATAAGATCTCCTCCTCTGTTATGTGCCGCCAGCCTGTTGCAACAATATTTGGTGCGCGTTGGGTGATATTAGTTCCAGGTGGAAAAAGGGTCTCCACGATATGTGCCATTTTGACAGGGCATGTTGGAGGCTGTAGGCCTTTAGCTTCTTCATCGCCAGCTTATACGCGAAACCCCATGGATTATTTTCCAGGTCGTTGCAGATCTTCATATATATCTTCACGCTTAAAGTCACGACGACATCAAGAAGTGCAATTTCAAAATTAGTTAGAGTGTAGTTAATTTTTTTTGAGCATATAATTATTACTATTATTATTATATTATTACTACATATTATATTATATGAATGCTAATTGTTTTAGTTTTTTCTTTTCAATTTATTACTTATACAATTAATAAAAATAAAAAAATTACAAGAAAGAAAAGAACAGTCGAGCACACCCGCTCGTATTACACACCGTGTCTTTTCTACGTCCTAAAATTTTATTCAATAGTTCAAAAAAGGTGTTTGGGCAACATAAGAACCAAAAATAAAATTTATTAGAAATTTTTGTCAAATTTTCCATTCTAATAACATGACAAAAATGGTTATAACTTGCTCAACTTTCAAGCTACCGATGTTCAGGCACTCAAAATGTTTGGAAAAGATGTACATATGGGCTAATCCGAAAATTTTTAAACCAAGGGCAGAAATTTAAAGTTGTCCGAAATCCAAATGTTTGTGAATGAAATAATAGGATACATATTCAATCTTCAAAATATGCAATCAATATTGTTCTACGGTGGTTTGTTCGTACTTGGCAGATGAATACACCCACCCGACACACAAGCGAAGGTTCGCTTCAAGCGAAAGTTCCGCGAAGAACTTTATTCGCATTTTGTTTAGTTTTAGCGAAACTCTTTGTGAGTTCCCTTTTAACTTGCTTCTCTCTGCATCAGGTAGAAAATGAACCAAAACTGCGCCGCGTCGCCGTCGACTTTGACTTTGCATTCTCAGAGTGTCTTTGATGGTCTTATACTTAGGCCGGCGCATGGTAAAATTAACATTATTATTTTAAATTATATTAAAATATTAATTCCACCATTGGCCGGCATTTTTAATTTGGCTTAGCAAACTGCCGAGTGTCAATTAATTAATCGGTAAACAATTATTGTTTTATGTGGTTTAAAGTACATGATTGTATTGTCCAAAGTGCTGTTGCCTATTTGTTAATTGCTTATTGTTTAAATCAGACCAAACAAAAGGAAGCAACCGCTTTTACACAAAGAAATGCCTGAAAGCAGCTGCAATGGAAGCCAAAGCTATGAATTTAAATAAATATTATTGGAAAAAATTACAATTAATTCGAGTTGTATTGTACAAAAAATTTTAGGAACGAGTGAAAATGAAACTCGTAAAACGTTCGAGTCAACATTCGCGAGCGAATTCGCATGCGAATGTTCGCGTACGAATGTTTGCCTGCCACAAACTGAGCGACACAAGTATAATAAACGAACGTTTGGCGAATTCGTAAACGAAGGTTTTGTTCTTTTTTATTTGCTTTGAGGTTCGCGCGCGAATTCGCGGGCGAACTTTTGGTCGGGTGTGCACACACCTACCTTTTGCTTATATTAATTTCTGAAAAAGGGGTTTTTTATTGCTCGAAAAAATGGGAAAAACAGTCGTTTCAGTAGTCGTTTTTAGATAAACTTAAAATTTGATTCATTTTCTTTAATTTAAGGTACTCATTATATTTGTAACTTAACTAATATATATTCAAAATTTAAACTACAAATCGGTTTGCTGTATGTAACGTCCGCAACGGAAAATAGGGTTTTTTTAAATTTAACAGAATGAATTTTAAAAAATTGGTTTTCCAGACTGGCTTTATATACAGAGTTTTCCATGCCCTTTAATCTGATGAAAAAAATATACCTTTATTACACATTTTTTAAAAAAAATTAATGCCAAAATGTGTAACGTCCGCAACGGCATGAAAATACTCAAACAATTTTTTTTATAATTTGAGGTGGAAATAGGTGTTTATAATGGATTTTTGCCTGCTGAATCTGAATCTGGGCTTTAAATTGCTCTAGGTGGTCGAGAATGCAAAAAACAAAAACTCAAAGTAACAAAAAGTGTGTTTTAATAATATTAATATTAATAATTGATAAATATCGAAGGCAAACTAGCAAAATCGGTATTTCCAACATAGGAAAATGAAATCACAAATGAATTAAATTTTATCCTTATCTGAGTTTCAAGCCAATCGGACTAAAAATTATTTTTTTCCATGCATAATTTTCCGGCCGTTTTTCTCGTGGAGGGATTTTCCAAAATCGGGCAAACACGTGTCGAATTATTCCTCGGACTATGCTTACAAACCAAATTTCAAGTCAATCGGATGAAAAATAAAATTTTTTTATACAGTTTGGCTTAATTAAAAAAGTGTAACGTGTGTAAAAAATTAAGATATTTCGATAACGGGACAACTTATCATTCTTTTGAAAGCTGGGTTGAAATGGTCGTTATTCCTTTTAATTTTTTGTAATCAGACTTTTTTGTTTATTATGCTAAATTCGCTATAAAATGTGGAAATGCACATAAGCCTCAAGGTTGACTTCACCTCCGCAACGGAACTTTAAACAAGCATAACTTTTTTTCAAAAACAGATAACCATTTATTTTAAATTGGGTTTGAAAGTACTCCCAAAGAACTACATTTTGCAAAAACAAAAATCATTAAAATATACTAATGTGAACGCGAGCAGTTTAAATTTTAACAAGCAAATTTGCGTACAAATGTAGCGTCCACAACGCAGGATTATCCCATATATTATTTTGAGACATCATGCCAGAAAGAAACTTTTTTTGTATGGAATGTCCCATAAATAGGTTTAAACATGGTGTAATAAGACAAGATGAAGTCATTAAAGTAGGCAGCCTCTTTTTGGGTTACCAGTTGAATGGTGAACAATATTATACATGTTAAATGTGCTGGTTACAATGCCAGGGTAAAAGACTTTGTCGAGCTATTCAACGGGCTGTCGTGGACTTGTGGGGCTTGCCGAGAAGTCGAGATGGAAATGAAAGTGTTCATGAGGCAGACTAGAGTTGGTTTTAAGAGCGTTTATTCCAAACTTGTCAAACTTACTGACGAGTTTGTGACTATGGATTCTCAATTCTCCAGTTTAAAACTGATGAAAGAGTCTCCGAAGCGAAAAAAAACTATTAATTCGGGTGTGCCTCAGAAGCAAAATGCCCAGAGCCCATCGACTCCTAATGTCCAGCGTCTGATATCATTTAATACTCCGGCTCCAGCTCGGAAGATAATTGGTACTGGAGATTTTACCACTACAGACAGTTGCATCTCTGATACCGGTCATGTGATATCAGATGTTGGGTCCGAAACGTCCGTCCAGGGGGTCCCGATCCTCCCTGCTGTGGATATACCTACAGAGAGTGCTGTGGTGGCTGCTCCCCCCATTTCGGTATCTATTACTGATGTAACTGGGGAATCAAGGGCTCTAAAGCCTCTCACAGGTATTCCTCCGAAGAAGCATATCTTTGTTTCTCGACTTGCCCCTGATCTCACATCTGATGATGTTAAAGCCTACATTCAGGCCAAAATTCAAGCCGCAGATGTTTTGGTAGATAAGTTCAAATTTTCATATGAAAGGGATGTTGCCTCTTTTAAAGTTAGCGTCCCAGATAAAATCTTTAATACTATTTGTTCAGAGCATTTCTGGCCGGAACATTTAATTGTTAAAGAATATGTTCCCAAAAAGAAAACTCGCTCTCCTATTTATTTGCCTTCTATATCTTCTAACCCTTCAGGTTCCTCTACTTCTACTGCGGTGTCAAAAAACTAATGTCCTCCCTTCTGTTTGCTTATCAAAATGTCCGTGGTCTTAATTCTAAATTAGCAAAACTGTTTGTTGACAGTATATCTTTCGATTTTCATGTTCTAGTTTTTACTAAGACGTGGTTAAAATCGGACATCTCAGATTCCACAATTTTTCCCGCTAAATACACCACTTATAGACGCGATCGCTCTTCTCGCGTTGGAGGAGTAGTTTTAATTGCTGTAGATTCCGGCCTCTCGTCGGAGTTGACAGATACTTTGATTCCCCTTGACATCGAGTTTATAAGTGTTAAAATAACTTTGTCTACTTTTTCGTTTTTATTACTTGCTCCTATATTCCTCCACGCTCTGATGCCACAGTTTACTCATCTCACCTTTCTGCTATCGAGTCGGTCTCCCTATTACTGTCAAACAGTGACCTTTTGGTTGTTCTTGGAGATTTCAACTTGCCGGAAGTAATGTGGTCCACGAATGATGAATCAAATGCACTTTTTCCATCGAAATCCCATGATTTTATCGATGGACTTTATGAGTTGTCGTTGTCCCAAGTCAATCCTATTCGGAACTCGACAAACAGAGCTCTTGATTTAATCTTTCTGTTGGATCCTCCCGGCAATGTTGCATCTAGAATCGACCCATTGGTGTTTCCTGAGGACCCCTTTCATCCTACAGTTGAACTTACTATCGATTTGCCTTCTTGTGTGTGCTCTGCTTCTGGAAATTCGACGGCTCAAAACACGCTGTTTTCAAAAAGCAGATTTTATAAAACTCAGTGATTTAATTTTTGAAACCGATTGGTCTCAATTGTACAATTGTACAGATATTGATGTCGCCATAAAACTTTTTTATGAAACCTTGTATTCGCTTTTTGATGTTTGTGTTCCACTTGAGCTCCCTCGCTGTTCAGATAGGCAGCCTTGGTTCACAAGAGAACTAAATAATTTAAAAAACAAGAAGTCAAGGTATTTTAAAAAGTATAGGATTTCGAAAAAATCATCTGATTTTTCTAAATATGTTGATGTTCGTTCTAAATTCAATGTGCTTAATGCACAATGTTATAAAGACTATCTTAACCGTTGCAGGCTGCAATTCTCGCAAAACCCTAAGCAGTTTTATTCGTTTGTTAATTCTAAACGAAAATCTTCCACTATCCCCTCATCTGTGCGTTATGGTACTATGAAAGCGAACACCGATCAGGCCATAGCCGATCTATTTGCGGAGTTTTTTACGTCAACCTACTCGTCCACAAGCTTTTCTGCTAATCAACCATACCCATATCGGCTGAATAAGTCTAATTGTATTTTTAGCCCTGTGATAACTGAAAGCTCACTCCTTTGTGATCTTAACTCTGTAAAACCTGTCTATGCACCTGGACCCGACGGAGTACCTGGTTGTGTACTTAGGTTTTGCGCTGATGCACTTTGTAAGCCTATTCATAAATTATTCGAATTGTCTCTGTTATCATCCACTTTCCCTATGTTATGGAAGGAATCTTTTATCATTCCTCTCCATAAAAAAGGTAATAAGTCTGATGTTGAGAATTGAAGAGGTATTTCAAAGTTGTCTGCAATTTGAAAGCTTTTGAGAGAATTATGACATCTCAATTGCAGCATTTATGCAGTTCCATTACTTCACCCTATCAACACGGCTTTGTGAAGCGTCGATCCACTACAACTAACTTATTAGAGCTTACATCATTAGTGATCAAAGGATTCTTATGTAATATGCAAACTGACGTGATCTATACTGATTTTAGTAAGGCTTTTGACTCTGTCAATCACTCCTTGCTGCTTCACAAACTTAGTTTAATTGGTTTTCCAACTAACCTTCTTATTTGGATCTCTGATTATTTAAGTTCTAGAACACAAAAAGTTCTTTTCTGTAATTCGTATTCCCAACCAATCCAGGTTACCTCTGGTGTATCCCAAGAAAGTTACTTGGGTCCATTGCTTTTACACTCTTCATAAATGATCTCCCGTCAGTCTTGACTCACTCTCGTGTGCTTATGTACGCCGATGATGTGAAACTATGTTTAACATATAATGATTTGGTGTTCCGCTTTAATTTTGCAAGCTGGCTTAGATGCATTTCAGTCTTGGTGTAAAGATAATCTGTTAAACCTAAACAG